>NLAL01000134.1:0-48898 GCA_002374735.1 Metschnikowia sp. 13-106.1
TGACGCCTTGGACGAGTCATTGGCATTCGTAGGCTCTAAGAATACCTCTATGGGTAGTGTGTTTACCCATGGTGGGTCTAACAGTCATAGTATAGTTATATAGTCATAGTATAGTTATATAGTCATAGTATAGTTGTATAGTCATAGTAATAGTTGTATAGTCATAGTAATAGTTGTATAGCCATAGTAATAGTTGTATAGTCATAGTAATAGTTGTATAGCCATAGTAATAGTTGTATAGTCATAGTAATAGTTATATAGTCATAGTAATGGTCATATAGTCATAGTATAGTTATATAGTCATAGTATAGTTATATAGTCATAGTAACTAGGGTTATACTATTAATAGTATGTTGAAAAAAGTTTGGCTCCTCCGGGTCTAGGTTTGCAGCCATTGCATCAAGTGGTGACAATTTCAGCTTTTGGAAGATGATGGATGGAGCACAAGCACCAAGTCTAAGAAAAAAGACCGAAGAAACGGATTCTTGTAGGTGGAAATTAAGTTTATATTCGCTTAGCTGCAGGGCGGTACTCCATGAAGGAGCATGAACAGTTCTTGTGTTTTATGGCTGGCTGCAATGCTATATTCACGGCGGAACAAATGCTTACGACTGCATGCAATGGTTGGGATGAGGACATTGCCATGTTGAAGAGGTGGGGTATGAAGCCCATGGAGAGCTTCCGGGGAGACGCATGCATCTGATTGTTCCGAGTGCATGACAATTTGTTCACCTGCCTGAAACGTATTTGGGATAATATTACTTCTTTCAGAAAAACCTTTCTTGGCTGTAAATAAGACTATTTTTGTCCTTAGACTTTTTACCGTTCCGGAAGACCTACGTTTGCGAGAGTGAATGTGCATTATTATGCGGTGCAAAAAAACATCTGGCGCCCCGATGCGACGGCTATTGCCGGTGGTTGGAAAGCTTTATGAACCTCTTGTAAATGTCGTACCGTAAATATTGTGAAGCCTGGATGACAAGGGTGAAGCTCCTTTGTGGTCCAATATTATAGGGCAACACTATACGTCACCTATAAACAGAGTGTGCCAATATACCTGTAACCGAAGCATTGAGGATTTCGGATCAAAACCATTTTGGCGTATTGAACGTCTCAAACACCTTAAATTTGTCTAAAGCTTGAAAGACTACCGTTAGCCAAAGGAAGTGCTACAGCTATGCACTCAGAGTCACTTCCAGAGGTTTTTTGTAATTAGTTACGCTAAAATCCACATAATGAATCTGATCAAAAGCCGGACATTTACATCTGCTGAGTTTTCCGAAAGTGAATGGTACATATAGTGTTCATGGTCTTATGATTTTTTATTGGTGTTTGAATTCCAATGATTAAGCTTTTTTATTGGTGTTTGAATTCCAATGATTAAGCTTTTTTATTGGTGTTTGAATTCCATCGATTAAGCTTTTTTATTGGTGTTTGAATTCCATCGATTAAGCTTTTTCATTGGTGTTTGAATTCCATCGATTAATCTTTTTTATTGGTTTTGAATTCCTTTTTTTTAATCTTTTCACTCACTACGTAGAGTTGTTCATGTGGAATTAAAACCACTGCGCATCTTGCCATGGAGAGATAATTCATGAGGAAGAACTCTGCATCGTTTTCATTAGTGCTCTTCATACTCTCAAGCAAACGTCCTGCCAAACTGGCCACTATAACTGTGGTGCTAAGGGGTAACTGAGAAAGAACCACGGGACTCCAACCTGGAAGCATGGCTAAAGTCAGAAACCTCAAAGCTGGCTGTGGGATGGAGTTGGATGATTTGAGCTGCACTCATGGAGATTGTGGGCTCAGTTTCTGGTTCCTGGTCGCCCAATTCCGTCTGGAAATTGGCCAAGTCGTTTCTAAACTCGTTCATGTCGTGCACCACCAAATCAAGGTTGAAGTAGAGTCATAGTATAATGGTCATAGTAAAAATAGTAGAGTCATAGTATAATGGTCATAGTAAAAACAGTAGAGTCATAGTAAAAATAGTAGAGTCATAGTATAATGGTCATAGTAAAAATAGTAGAGTCATAGTATAATGGTCATAGTAAAAATAGTAGAGTCATAGTATTTATAGTCGTATGGCCTAATAATCGTATGGCCGTAGGAACTGCACTACCAAATGTTACAATTATTAAGTGACCTGAAGCTCCAGCCTCTTCACAATGTGAGTAAGCTTTTAACGGGCTTCTAGGGTATAAGGATCTTCCAGGAAGATGACATAACGGTGTTCTGAATCTTCTGATAGGCTACTTGTAGTAGGAACTCGTTCAATCAGTGGTAATGTCTTTACTAGTGTAATATATTAGGAGGTCTTGGTATTAATTTCAATAATATACTACTCTACACTATATTACTCCTTAATACTAGTCATATATACTACTCCTTAATTTTACTCATTTATATTACACAATAATAAAACCCTTAGAGATAGCACTGAAGACCAATTCGGCCATACCATCGGTGTTGACAAGCTTGGACGAGCCCAAGGAGGACAAGTCCGGTCATTGCAAATGGAACATCAATCCATCGGAAAGCCCAACCAGGATGTCATTCATTACATGTCAACGAGTACCTAGCATGTACGGAGCAAAGGTATTTCGTGGATATGTTGTAATCAGACCACTGAAAGACAATAGGGCTGTACATACTTTGAACAATAGGGCTGTACATACTTTGAACAACAGGGCTGTACATACTTTGAACAATAAGGCTGTGCAGATCTTAGAAGAACAAAAAGTATAAGAGGTGCGGTGGTCCCGTCATATCAGACTTTGGGTCTGGGTCTTGTAAGGTACAGCTTAAATATCCCCGTATATTAATGTATACTAAAACAAAAGTTGAAATTACACGAGGATCAAAAGAATTTATTAATACAATGGCCTCGACGTCATCAGAGGACTCTCTGTTACCTGCGTTCTTCACAGCACTGAAGATGGTAAATTCTTGGTATACGATCCATTTGGTGAACAAGAAAACGAAGACAGTGATGATTAGGTATCTGACTTCGACACTGAAATCGACCTCGAAGATGGAGACATAGAACAGTTTGAGGGAACTGGCGAAAATGATGCTTTGGCAGCAAAGCTTCGTCTCAGTGCCCTCATTAATCTCAAGTCTGTGATATCTAACCATTCTGATTTGGTCCTGCTGGTCCTTACTGCTCCAGCTCTTGAACAATTATGCCTATTGGTTGGGGACAAGGTTGATTTCGTATCAAATGAGTCTGTATACTAATGGAAGTAGCTAAAAAGACTGAAACGAGGGTGAAAAGAGGGTGAAAACGGTGAAACGAGGGTGAAAAGAGGGTAAAAAGAGGGTGAAAACGGTGAAAAAACGGTGAAAAGACACTAAAACCACTAAAAGACAGTGAGAAGACGGGGAAAAGACTGAAAAAACACTAAAGAAACACTAGAATAAGAATATAAATGAGTACTAAAGCCAGTATCAAATCGCGCACCAAAACGAGGCTTAAAAGAGAAACTAGAATAACACCATAAAAGAAGATTAAATTACGGACGGAAAACAAAAATAACTAGAGTCTCTAAAGTAAAAAAATATCTACAAAATTGATATAAAATTTTTGTACTAAAAGAGACTATGTTAGTACCAAAATGAGACTAGAAAATGAGTTCTCAAAAGAGACCATAAAACACACCAAAAAAGCTTGAAAATGAGAGTAAAACACAGTAAATTGACTCCGAAATCATACATTACAATAAGATCTTAAAATGCCACCAAAAAGCAGGACTAAATTGCGGCGTAAAAATGGGAGTTGAATGAGAATAGGAAATCAAACTAAGATGTGCGTAAAATAAGTGATAAGTGGTTAAAAAATCGGGACTCAAATGCGACCAAAAGTGGTTTAAATGGAACCAAAAGAAGCTTTAATGGGTCCAAAAGAGATCTAATTGGGACTGATGAAAGACTGGCCAAGGCTAGGCCAACTTCTCTAGACCATACACCCGTACACCAACTAAAAAGCCAGACCCGTACACCCATAAATAACCAACACCCCTACACCAACAAAAAAACTAGACCCGTACACCCATAAATAACCAACACCCCTACACCAACCAAAAAGCCAGACCCGTACCCCCAGCCTACGTCACTGGTAAACCAACCCACTTGTCCCTTCCCCTTTTGTCCCAATTATTTCTACATTTTTCTCTTTGTTTTTATCGACACCTGCATACAACAACCCAACTTCCACCCAACATTTGCACCCAGTGCCAACACGCCCCATGCAGGAGGCCGCGAAATCCCACAACTTATAATTTCACCATCGCCTCGCGTTTTTCGACTGCATCTGCTCAATTTCAAATAGACCCCCAAATCGTCTAAAGGCTGCCAATTCACTGCAGTTGATTCACCGATTCTGTCTATTAGCTGTCTAGTTGTCTAGTTGTCTAGTTCCCGAGTTCTGTTCAATTCTGTCCAGTTCTGTCTAGTTGTCTAGTCGCTTAGTTGTCTAGTTCCCTAGTTCCGTCTAGTTCCCTAGTACTTTCCAAATCCCGTCTACTTACCATGAGACCCGAGATTGAGCAGGAACTCTCCCATACCTTATTGACGGAGTTGTTGGCGTACCAATTCGCCTCTCCCGTGCGCTGGATCGAGACCCAGGATGTTTTTCTTAAAGACCACAATACCGAGAGGGTGGTGGAGATTGGACCTTCTCCCACTCTCGCTGGAATGGCCCTGAGAACCATTAAGGCCAAGTACGAGTCCTATGATGCTGCATTGTCCTTGCAACGTCAGGTCTTGTGTTACGCCAAGGACGCAAAGGAGATCTACTATACTCCTGACCCTGCTGACTTGGCTCCTCCTGCCGATGCTGCTCCTGCCGCTGCTGAAACTTCTGCTGCTGCTGCTGCTGCTGCTCCTGCTCCTGTAGAGACTCCAGCAGCTGCTCCAGCTCCTGTCGCCGCTGCTGCTGCTCCAGCCGCCGCTGTTTCCGATGAACCAGTGAAAGCCTCGCTTCTTCTCCATGTTTTGGTGGCCCAGAAGTTGAAGAAGTCGTTGGATGCAGTCCCCATGTCCAAGGCCATCAAGGATCTTGTCAACGGTAAATCCACCGTGCAAAACGAGATCTTGGGTGACTTGGGTAAGGAGTTCGGCTCCACTCCCGACAAGCCCGAGGACACTCCGTTGGAGGAGTTGGCCGAGCTGTTCCAGGATACCTTCAATGGACAATTGGGTAAAACCTCTACGTCTTTGATCAACAGATTGATGGCCTCCAAAATGCCTGGTGGTTTCTCCATCACCGTGGCCAGAAAGTACTTGGAGTCCAAGTTCGGCTTGGCTTCCGGAAGACAAGATTCCGTGTTGCTTTTGGCCTTGGTCAATGAGCCTGCTGCCAGATTGGGCTCCGACAACGACGCAAAGGAGTTTTTGGACTCCATTGCCCAGAAATACGCCTCGTCCGCTGGTATTTCTTTATCTTCAGCCTCGGCTGGACCCGGTGCTGGTGGTGCTGGAGGTGCTGTCATTGACAGTGCTGCCTTAGACGCCATTACCGAGGAGAACAAGAACTTGGCCAAGCAACAGCTTGAAACTCTTGCCAGATACTTGCAGGTGGACTTGAACAAGGGCGCCAGATCCTACATTAAGGAGAAGGAGGCCTCGTCGGTGTTGCAGAAGGAACTCGATGTCTGGGAGGCCGAACACGGCGAGTTCTACGCCCAGGGCATCAAACCCATCTTCTCTAACTTGAAGGCCAGAACCTACGACTCATACTGGAACTGGGCCCGTCAAGATGTGTTGTCGATGTACTTTGACATTATTTTCGGCAAGTTGGACTCCATCGACCGTGAAACTATCAACCAGTGCATCCAGATCATGAACAGAGCTTCGCCTTCGTTGATCAAGTTCATGCAGTACCACATTGACCACACTCCAGAGTACAAGGGTGAAACCTACCAATTGGCCAAAAGATTGGGTCAGCAGTTGATCGACAATTGTAAGCAGGTGTTGGACGTGGATCCTGTGTACAAGGACGTTTCCAAGATCACAGGCCCAAAGACTACTGTGGACGCCAAGGGAACCGTTGTTTACGAGGAAGCCAATAAGGAGTCGGTCAGAAAGTTCGAGCAATACGTCTACGAAATGGCCCAGGGTGGTCCAATGACCAAGCAGGCTCAACCTACTATCCAGGAGGACTTGGCTCGTGTCTACAAGGCCATTTCCAAGCAATCGGTGTCGAAAAACACCAAGCTTGAGCTCGAGCAGTTGTACTCCAAGTTGGTCAACTTCATGGAGGAGAACAAGGAGATTGTTACGGACCAAGCCACCAAGATTGCATTGCTGGCCCGTACAGGAACTACCACTCCTTCGGACGACGATGAAACTCCTGCATCCGATGATGAAATCGCCTCTTTGCCCGACAAGACGTCGATCTTGCAGCCTGTTTCATCCACTATTCCTCCTCAAACCATTCCTTTCTTGAACATCCAAAAGAAGACTCTTCACGGCTGGGAATACGACCCCAAGCTCTCGTCCATGTACTTGGATGGCTTGGAAAGCGGCGCAGTCAATGGCTTGACTTTCAAGGACAAGCACGTGTTGCTCACCGGAGCCGGAGCTGGTTCTATTGGTGCCGAGATCTTGCAAGGCTTGATTTCGGGAGGTGCTAAGGTGGTGGTGACCACTTCTAGATTCTCCAAGAAGGTCACCGAGTACTACCAGGCCATGTACTCCAGATACGGAGCTGCTGGATCTACCTTGATTGTCGTTCCTTTCAACCAGGGTTCTAAGCAGGATGTGGAGGCCTTGGTCAACTACATCTACGACCCTAAGGAAGGCTTGGGCTGGGACTTGGATGCCATCATTCCATTTGCAGCTATCCCCGAGAACGGAAACGGTATTGACAACATTGACTCCAGATCCGAGCTCGCCCACAGAATCATGTTGACCAACTTGTTGAGATTGTTGGGAGCAGTCAAGACCAAGAAGACCACCGACACCAGACCTGCACAGGTGATATTGCCTCTTTCGCCCAACCACGGAACCTTTGGTTTCGACGGTTTGTACTCGGAGTCCAAGATCTCCTTGGAGACCTTGTTCAACAGATGGGGCTCCGAGGACTGGAGCACCAAGTTGACCATTTGTGGAGCCATCATTGGATGGACCAGAGGTACTGGTTTGATGAGTGCCAACAACATCATTGCCGAGGGTATTGAGAAGGTGGGAGTTAGAACCTTCTCGCAGAAGGAAATGGCTTTCAACATCTTGGGTTTGATGACTCCTTCCGTGGTCAACTTGTGTCAGGAAGAGCCCATCATGGCTGACTTGAACGGTGGCTTGCAGAACATCGAGAACTTGAAAGAGTTTACCACCAAGTTGAGAACCGACTTGCTTGAAAATGCCGATATCAGAAGAGCCGTTTCCATCGAGTCAAGCATTGAGCAAAAGGTGGTCAATGGAGATGGTGTGGATGCCAACTACGCCAAGGCTACGGTTCAACCAAGATCCAACATGTCGTTCTCTTTCCCAGGCATGAAATCTTACGAGGAGATCAAGAAGGTGTCCCCCGATTTGGAGGGAATGTTGGACTTGAGCTCTGTTATCGTGGTGACTGGTTTCGCCGAGGTGGGACCTTGGGGTAACGCCAGAACCAGATGGGAGATGGAGTCTAAGGGTGAGTTCTCTTTGGAGGGATGTGTGGAGATGGCCTGGATCATGGGCTTGATCAAGTACCACAATGGTAAGATCAAGGGTAAGGCTTACTCTGGTTGGGTGGACGCCAAGACCGGTACTCCAGTGGAGGACACGGAGATCAAAGCCAAATACGAGGAAGAGATCTTGGCTCACTCCGGTATCCGTCTCATTGAGCCGGAATTGTTTGCTGGATACGACCCTAAGAAGAAGGAGATGATCCAGGAGGTGGTGATTCAGCATGACTTGGAGCCATTTGAGGCATCCCAGGAAACTGCTGAGCAGTACAAGCACCAACACGGAGATAAAGTGGAGATCTTCGAAATCGAGGGCACTGGCGAGTACACGGTACGTGTTTTGAAGGGAGCCACGTTGTACATTCCAAAGGCCTTGAAATTCGACCGTTTGGTGGCCGGACAAATCCCAACGGGATGGAACGCCAAGACCTACGGTATCTCCGACGATACCATCTCGCAAGTGGACCCAATCACGTTGTACGTGTTGGTGTCGACGGTGGAGGCCTTGTTGTCTGCAGGTATCACCGACCCATACGAGTTCTACAAGTATGTGCACGTGTCCGAGGTTGGTAACTGTTCCGGTTCGGGTATGGGAGGTGTTTCCGCCTTGAGAGGTATGTTCAAGGACAGATATGCCGACAAGCCTGTGCAGAACGATATTTTGCAGGAGTCCTTTATCAACACCATGTCTGCATGGGTGAACATGTTGTTGTTGTCATCTTCTGGACCAATTAAGACCCCCGTGGGAGCATGTGCCACCGCCGTGGAGTCCGTTGACATTGGTATTGAGACCATTCTCGGAAACAAGGCTAAGATCTGCATTGTTGGAGGATACGATGATTTCCAAGAGGAAGGCTCGTATGAGTTTGCTAACATGAACGCTACGTCCAATGCTATGGATGAGTTTGCACACGGCAGAACACCTTCTGAGATGTCCAGACCAACCACCACCACCAGAAACGGATTCATGGAGGCACAAGGTTCCGGTATCCAGGTGATCATGACTGCAGACTTGGCCCTCAAGATGGGTGTTCCAATCTATGCAGTTTTGGCCATGACGGCTACGGCAACCGACAAGATTGGCAGATCGATTCCTGCTCCAGGAAAGGGTATCTTGACCACTGCCCGTGAGCACCACGGCGACTTGAAGTACCCATCTTCCATGTTGAACATCAAGTACAGATCCAGACAGTTGAAGAAGAGATTGGAGCAAATCTCCGCATGGGAGGAGTCAGAGATCGAGTACTTGGGCGAAGAGGCCGAGCTCGCCAAGGAGGAGTACGGCGCTGAGTTCTCCATCAAGGAGTTCATGGGCGAGAGAACCGAGGAGATCCACAGAGAGGCCCGCAGACAAACCGCCGAGGCCAAGAAGCTCTGGGGTAACAACTTCTACAAATCCGACCCCAGAATTGCACCATTGAGAGGATCCTTGGCCACGTTTGGCTTGACCATCGACGACATTGGTGTGGCTTCGTTCCATGGAACTTCCACCATGGCCAACGACAAGAATGAGTCGGCCACGATCAACTCCATGATGAAGCACTTGGGCAGAACCGAAGGAAACCCAGTGTTCGGAGTGTTCCAGAAGTACTTGACGGGACACCCCAAGGGAGCTGCTGGAGCATGGATGTTGAACGGAGCTATCCAGATCTTGAACTCTGGTATTGTTCCAGGAAACAGAAACGCAGATAACGTGGACAAGGTGATGCAGGACTTTGAGTACGTGTTGTACCCATCGCGGTCGATCCAGACGGACGGAATCAAGGCAGTGTCTGTGACTTCGTTCGGTTTCGGTCAAAAGGGAGCTCAGGCCATTGCTGTGCATTCCGACTACTTGTTTGCTTGTTTGGACAAGAACACTTATGAGGACTATGCTCATAGAGTGACCCAAAGACAGAAGAAGGCCTACAGGTATATGCACAACGCCATCACCAGAAACACTATGTTCGTGGCCAAGGACAATGCGCCATACTCCGACGAGTTGGAGCAGCCAGTGTACTTGGATCCATTGGCCCGTGTGGGCGAGAGCAAGAACGGGTTGGTTTACGGTCAGAAGGATGTGCAATCCACCGAGTCGTACGTGTCCAAAACCGCCAAGGCTACAGCTGACGCCTTGAGTGCTTTGAACAACGGCTCCAAGGGCGTGGGAGTTGACGTTGAGCTTCTCTCGTCGTTGAACTTGGAAAACGAGACGTTCATCTCGAGAAACTTCACTGAGGCCGAAATCAAGTACGCCTCCAGTGCTCCTTCTCCACAAGCTTCATTCACGGGCACGTGGTCAGCCAAGGAGGCCGTGTTCAAGGCGTTGGGGGTCAAGTCGCAAGGAGCAGGAGCCGCTTTGAAGGAGATTGAAATCTTGCGTGACTCCAAGGGAGCACCAACGGTTTCGTTATCTGGAACGGCCAAGGAGGCTGCATCCAAGGCGGGTGTCAAGAATGTCAAGGTGTCGATTTCACACGATGACTTTCAGGCCACCGCCGTCGCCTTGAGCGAGTTCTAAGAAGTTTTAAGTCGAGTTCTAGAAGATGAGTTCCAAGAAGTTCTCAGTTTGTCAATCTCTAGAGCCAGTTCGAGTTACAATTGAACCTACAGTATATTAATTCATATATTTTAAGTCACTGTTGTAAGTATGCTTACTCCTTCTCTAGAGGGAAATATGAAGCTCTCAAAGATCATAGTTGACTAGCCTGGACATCGTAGTCCTTTCTGTCCTTTAAACAGTCTATATTAACAGGCTCCATTAACAGAAATCGGTGACATATTCCCAAAAAGTATTACCCGGAAGAATGTCTGAAACTTGCATACTTCAGCTGACTATCGACTTAAGAAAGCAGTGACACAAGTTCGAAGTAGTCATTATATGCATGCCACGAACTCTTTCGTGGTCTCATATCCGTAATGTAACACTTCGTTTGAAACACGTGATTGTTCTTTACATACTGCATACATTGATTACTGTATGACTTATCAGTATGAAATAAACGTCACTCGACCGACTTGGATACAGGGGGATCCAGAGGAAATCAATAGAGAGCAAATGCACATCCCAATTATACCGACTAACCTTTGTTTGGCCGTCAGCCGGGCAGATATCAATAATCGAGTAATAATAAACGACCAAAAATAACCATCTCAATAGGCCCACTGCTAGTCTAAGGCCTATTGTTAGTATAGACTATAAGTAGCTATCTTAGCTTAGTTAACACCATCTGTACCTTTATTGTAGGTACATCAGGAGGTCCTTTCAATAACCAACGAGTAAAGTCCAGTGTAGCATATGGACCACTATTCAGAAAGTTCATAGTCTCATCAAGATATAAATACACGAGGAGTCACACGTAGCTGTTTATGGTGGGTCATGCAGTTTCAGGTGGGTCAGGCAGTTTCAGATGGGTCAGGCAGTTTCAGATGAGTCAGGCAGTTTCAGGTGGGTCATCAAGATATAAATACATGAGGAGTCACACGTAGCTGTTTCAGATGGGTCAGGCAGTTTCAGGTGGGTCATGAAGTTTCAGGTGGGTCATCAAGATATAAATACATGAGGAGTCACACGTAGCTGTTTATGGTGGGTCATGCAGTTTCAGGTGGGTCAGGCAGTTTCAGATGGGTCAGGCAGTTTCAGATGAGTCAGGCAGTTTCAGGTGGGTCATCAAGATATAAATACATGAGGAGTCACACGTAGCTGTTTCAGATGGGTCAGGCAGTTTCAGGTGGGTCATGAAGTTTCAGGTGGGTCATCAAGATATAAATACATGAGGAGTCACACGTAGCTGTTTAAGATGGGTCATGCAGTTTCAGGTGGGTCATGAAGTTTCAGGTGGGTCATCAAGATATAAATACATGAGGAGTCACACGTAGCTGTTTCAGATGGGTCATGCAGTTTCAGGTGGGTCATGAAGTTTCAGGTGGGTCATCAAGATATAAATACATGAGGAGTCACACGTAGCTGTTTCAGATGGGTCATGCAGTTTCAGGTGGGTCATGAAGTTTCAGATGGGTCATGAAGTTTCAGGTGGGTCATGAAGTTTCAGGCGGGCCAGGCAGTTTCAGATGAGTCAGACAGTTTCAGGTGGGTCATCAAGATATAAATACATGAGGAGTCACACGTAGCTGTTTCAGATGGGTCATGCAGTTTCAGGTGGGTCATGAAGTTTCAGATGGGTCATGAAGTTTCAGGTGGGTCATGAAGTTTCAGGCGGGCCAGGCAGTTTCAGATGAGTCAGACAGTTTCAGGTGGGTCATCAAGATATAAATACATGAGGAGTCACACGTAGCTGTTTCAGATGGGTCATGCAGTTTCTGGTGGGTCAGGGAGTAGAGGACCTTGGTATGTTTCTCCTGCACACTATTTTGACCAGTTAACTAACACTAGGATTTTCATGTGTGCACCTATTCTGAAATGATCATTCATTGCTCACTTTCAACACTCCCCAGAAGGTTTATCTCTCATGTACCCTGAATCTCTCAATTTAGTAAACGGTACTCTTGTAAGGGGTTTTGTCAACATGTCTGCAACATTATCATATGTACTGACACAAGCCACATCAATTCCACCAATTTCTATTAGTTGTTTCACGATTTCAGCTTTGACTAGAATATGTTTTGAGCCTTCCAACTTCTTTCTTCCTTTCACTGTTTGTACTGAAGAACTGAACAGTCTCTAGTGCACCTGAGAAACCCAGTACAAACATACTTTAGCCTCAGTAGTAGGTGCTCAATAATGAAATGAACCACTGTACATTAGGGTAGAAATATTAGACACACGATGGACAATACGCGCTAGTAGTTCATGGGATGGGTTATCAAGGTGAGTTCATGGGAGAGTTCACGCGCGAGGGGTTATATGCATGCGCTATCACGTGCGGGCACACGTGCTCGAACACGTGACTGCCGCGCCCGCGTTTAGGAGACACATCAAAATTTACGCCTCGACCCCAACGCCAATTTCAACACCACCGTTTTTAGCTTCCCAAGTAGAAAAAAGTGTGTATTGATCCATGAGCACAACAGACCCGGTGTCGTCCGAAGGTGTGCGCCGTACCGTGAAAAACGATGCAGCGGGTGCCGAAAATGGGCCCAACGAGAGCCCTCATGCTTCTTCGCTGGCCCCAGACGAATTGGAGCCGCTGAAGAAGCCTGGAGAGGTTTTAGAGCTGGACAATGGAAGTGCCGAGTCCAAAAATGCTGGAGTGCCCGTTTCTCCGGAAGAAAACGGCACCACGGACGCTTCAGAGCAAATAATCCTGCACCCGGAGCTGTCACTAGAAGAAAGCGAGGCGGGGGGTGTTGCTGACGAATTGGGGAGTGGTGATTTGAGTGATTCGGATAAGAAGGAGGGGTCGGGTGGCTTAGAGCCTCCAGGGGTTGAGAGATCCGGAGCTGAGCGATCCGAGGGTTCAGAAGAGTCCGAGGTGGAAAGATCCGAGGGACGGAGTTCCGGTGTCGACACGTCCAGTACACAAGCCTCAGAGCCCGTGACTTCGGACAAAAGCTCCAAAACTTCAGATCTTCCCAATATCCTGGTGGATACACTGAAATCAGCCACAGTTCCCGAAATTGTCACTCCGAGAGACCAATCCAAGGCCCTCCCCACGCCGCCTGCAGCTTCCCCAAGAAGATCCCATGCCTCGGGAAAAATCGACAATATTGCCATTTTCAAGAAAACATTTGAAATTATCGCTCAAAGCAAAGAGGCTCAGAAAAATGCCCGCTTGAAAAGTGCTACCGATAAAGCCCTCGAGTCGCTTGCCAATACGGCATCTCGGGACCCACACGTGATCTTTGAGGCATTGAAACTTGCATGTGAAACTTCCAACAATGAGTTGAAGTCTCAGGCCGTGGATCTCTTTGCCAAGCTCTTTGACTATGCGCTGTTTGACAATGAGCAGGACCGTGTGGACTTGACAGATGCAGCCGTGGATGTGATTTCCTCTTGTTTTGAAGGAGAAGGAACGGATCCCGAGTTGGAGTTGCAGGTTGTCCGGGCTCTCATACACAGCATCATCCTCATGCCCACGCATGGGGCTTCCTTATTGAAGGCTGTCCGCCAGATCTACAATGTGTTCATCTTCTCCTTGGTGCCTCGCAACCAGGCCGTGGCCCAAGGGACCTTGACGCAGGTCATTGGCACCATTTTCCAGCGTGTCAGCGATGCCTCCAACTTAAAGGCAAGTTTATCGACGTCCAGCACTAATCTTGTGTCTACACAAGGACCAGTGGAAACAAAAGCGGTCGAAAACGGCGAAAAATCACCCGAAAAGGGCAAAATTACGCTCGAGAAGTTGCAGAACCTCAATGGAGACTCGGCAGACTCTGCCCGGGTCACGGAAGCCAATAAGGCTTCGTATACCGACGAAGATTTGGTGGTCAAGGATGCCTTCCTCATATTCAGAGCCATGTGCAAGCTTTCCATCAAGGACTTGGACACTGATAACGTAGATATGCGGTCTCACTCCGTGCGGTCGAAGTTGCTCTCGTTGCACGTGATCCATACCATCTTGAGGAACAACATCGATATCTTCTTGAGCAAAAACGTGGTGATTCTCCTGTCGAATTCCGATGACCAGACGCGGTTGATCGATGCAGTGAGATCTTATTTGTGCCAGTCTTTGATTCGAAATGCCGCTTCCCCCTTGGCTCCGGTGTTTGAATTGACTCTCGAGACGTTCTGGCTCCTTATCTCCAATTTGCGCTCGGATTTCAAGATGGAGATCCCTGTTTTATGGGAACAGATCTACTTCCCTGTTTCGGAAATGAAGACCTCTACAGCCCATCAAAAACGGTACCTTCTTTCCATCATTGAGAGACTCTGCAATGATTCCAGATGCATCATCGAGTTTTACTTGAACTACGATTGCGATAGCAATCAGCCCAATATTTGCGAGGCCATCATTGATTACTTGACTCGGCTCTCGTTATCTCGGGTGGATGCTACTCCAGCGCAGAAATTGGCGTTCCAGGAGTCCAAGAGGTCCGGTATCTCGCTCTATGATATCAGTAAGATTGACAACTTGACCACAATCACGATGTCGTCGAAACCCCCGGAACCGGACGTGTACAACCAGTTTCCGTTGGAATATGCTTTAAAAATCACGTCTTTGAACTGTTCCGTGGCGTTCTTAAGGTCCCTTCACTCATGGGCACAAAAGGGCATTTCTACAAACTCCAAAACGAAACGAATGGCGTCGAATTCTATTTCTGAAGTCTCTTCGCAAGTTCACTCGAGGACTCCTTCGTTTGTGAAGGTTTTTGAAGGGTCTGAAGCCGAAAATGATGATCCAGGCCAATTCGAAACCCAAAAACAGCGCAAAAAGGCCTTCCTTGAAGGTACAAGGCAGTTCAGCCAGAAACCGTCACGTGGGATCAAGTTTTTCCAAGCCAATGGGTTCATCAAGTCCGATAAACCCGAAGATATCGCCGCTTTCCTATTGGAAACAGATTCTTTGGATAAAGCAGCTTTGGGAGATTACTTGGGTGAAGGGGGAGAACGCAATGTGAGCATAATGCATGCGTTTGTTGACCAGATGAATTTCCAGAACAAGTCGTTTGTGGATGCCTTACGTTTATTCTTGCAGCTGTTCAGATTACCCGGAGAAGGCCAAAAAATCGACCGGTTCATGCTTAAGTTCGCCGAACGATACGTTTTGGGCAACCCCAAGGTGTTCTCCAATGCAGACACAGCATATGTCTTGGCTTATTCGGCAGTGATGCTCAATACAGACCAACACTCTAAGCTGGTGAAGGTACGCATGACGGTGGACAATTTCATCATGAACAACGCTGGAATTGATGACGGAAAAGACATTCCTCGCGAGTTCTTGGAGCAGGTGTTCCATGAGATCCAGACGAACGAGATCATATTGCAATCAGAACACCATGCCGCTCTTTTGGCAGGAGAACAGGATAATGTGGGAGCTTCGGGGTTTTTTGGGACCAGGGACTGGAACCGAGAGGCATACAACCATGCATCCAAAGAAATGTCCACTAAAACCGAGAAACTTGTCAAGAACTTGGGCAAGAAGTTGAAGGAGGACTCCAGCGTGTATCATGCAGCATCCAACATCTATCACGTGAAGTCGATCTTCGATACCACGTGGATGTCAATTTTGGCTGGTTTGACTGCTCCATTCAAGCAGTACGACGACAATGACGTCATTAAGGTTTGTTTGGAAGGTATCAAGCTCTCCATCAAGATCCTGTCGTTGTTTGGGTTACAATATGCCCAAACGTCGTTTCTCGGGGCTTTGGTGCAGTTCCAGAACTTAAACAACATCGAGGATATCCAAGCCAAGAACGTGGATGCCATCTATATCATGCTCGAAGTGGCAGTCAGCGAAGGTAATAACCTTCATAAGTCGTGGATCGATATCTTGCGCTCAATCTCTCAACTCGAAAGATTACAGCTCATCGCCAAGGGTATAGACCAGGATTCCATCCCGGATGTGACCATAGCCAAGTTGGTGAACCGCAACTCGTTTGAGAGTGCCATGGCTGCACCTTCTGGTTTTTTCAGCCTGTTTTCAAGGGAAACCACGGCCTCGCAGAGTGCTTCGCTCAAGTATCATAACCAGCAGTTATCTGCAACACTGGCCAGTTTGTTGATGAAAACAGAGCTAAGTGTGGCCATCGATAAGGTGTTCACCAACAGTTCGGAATTATCGGGAGATGCTATCAAGGATTTCGTGGAAGCATTGAGCCAAGTGGCTTCTGAGGAGATTGAATCGCTGGGCCAATCGTCCAACCCAAGAATGTTCTCGCTCCAGAAGGTGGTGGACATTTGTTACTACAATATGGGCCGGATTCGGTTGGAGTGGTCGCAGTTATGGGTGATTTTGGGGGAGATTTTCAACAACGTGGGGTGCAATCCGAACCTCATGGTGGATTTCTTTGCGTTGGACTCTCTCCGCCAATTGTCCATGCGGTTCATGGACATCGAAGAGTTGTCACATTTCAAATTCCAAAAGGAATTCTTGAAACCCTTTAAACACATCATCAGCCATAACCGGTCGTTCGAGGTCAAGGATATGGTGTTGGAATGTATCAACAATATGATCTTGGCTAAATCCAGCCAGATACGGTCGGGATGGAAAACCATCTTCGAGGTGTTGGCCGTGGCAGCGCAGGAAAAGAAGGACTCCTTGGTATCCAGCGCCTATAAGCTTGCCTTGCATATAAGCAAGGAGAACGGGGAGGAGGTGGATAAACAGGATGCTTTTGCAGACATGGTCACGTGTTTCACCGAGTTCGCCAAGAACGACAGTTTCCAAAGGGTGGGATTATCGTCGTTGGAGGTTCTTTCGAGGTTGATTGTGCATGCAGCCAAGAACATCGAGGAAAATGGCGGCGAAATTTCAACCGATAAGTTGGACGCCTTGAATAAGGTATGGTTCCCGATCCTTTTTGGGTTCCATGACATCATCATGCGTGGCGAGGAGTTGGAGGTTCGGTCTCGGACTTTAACGCATTTCTTTGATGTGTTGCACAAGTACGGAAGCCATTTTGACGGTGATTTCTGGAACTTGGTGTACCACAAGCTCTTGGCACCAATGTTTGGCATTTTAGCACTGCCCTGGAAACTCCAGCCCAGTGAAAACATCCAAGTTGGAGGAGGGGCTGTGGATGGAGACAAGCTTTCGTTCTGGGTATCGACTACATTAATCCAGGCGTTGAACGGGGTGGTTTCGCTTTTCTCCCACTATTTCGAGGCGCTTACTCCGATGTTGGGCGATTTCATGCTGTTGATGACCAACTGCATTTGCCAGGAAAACGATACCATTGCCCGAACCGGAAAGCTGTGTTTTCAGGAATTCATGGCTCTCAACTGCACCAAATTCAACAACGAACAATGGGATTTGGTTTCTGCAACAACAGCCAAACTCTTCGATTTGACTACAGCAAAAGAGCTCTTCGATTTGGACCCATTGAAGAAGGAAACCGTTCCAAAAGGCGACAGCGACGAGAAGTCGTCCATAGTGGTCAAATGTGTGTTGCAACTCTTGATGATCGAAATGCTCCTGGAGTTATCGGTCCGGGAAGAGTTTTATGAAGGCATCCCCGAGAAACAACTCATGAAACTCGCCAACTCGCTCCACAAAAGTTACGAGTTTGCCAAGAAGTTCAACGACGACTACGAGATGCGGGTGCGGCTCTGGAATGCTGGGGTCATCGAACGGCTCCCCAATCTTTTGAAGCAGGAGAGCATGTCTGCAGCCGTGTATTTGAACATCATGTTGAGATTGTACTGTGATGGAGAAAAAGCCACGGAGCCCAAGATCAAGCAGGATATCATGGACGCCATCATCCCACTCTGTGAAAACATCTTGGAGAGCTACACTGGGTTTGACGAGGCCAACCAACAAAAGAGTATCTCCACCTGGAGGCCGGTGGTGGTGGAGATTTACGAGGGGTACATTGAGATGGACGAGGCAGACTTTTTGAAGTACTCGCCCACGATGTACCGGATTCTGTTGAAGTTGTTTGAGCGGGGAATCGGGCCTGATTTACGAAAAGCTCTTCAGTACTTCATGGCCCGAATCGGCGATACCTTTGTCCACAAGGCCGAGACGTGAATAAGCACGTGAGTGATCATGTGTCAGTCATGTGTCAAAGTCATGTGAGTCAAACTCGTGACTGAACTCATGTGACTGAACTCATGTGACTGAACTCATGTGACTGAACTCATGTGTCAAAGTCGTGTGAGCCAAAGTCCTATGAGGTAAAGTCATGTGGTTATGGCGGATCACGTGAAGAAAGCCCGTGCTCCAATGCACGTGAGGAGCAGTCGCGTGACACACTCACACATTCACACCACTGGTCAGACAATGGGTTGTCCACGTGATCATCCACTGAAAAATCGAGGCAAATGGCTACAATTGGTGATCAATCAGTGGAGTCATATGGAATAGTACACCACTGATGTTTTAGTGTTCTGTGTTGTGGTGTTTTTTTACTGGAGCTGAAGGTCACGTGCAGCAACCGGACCGCACTGGTGGGCTCACACCCGTGCACCGCGGCCAAGTTCAGGCAAGCGTTCGTATGACGCAAAAAAAAACCCGAAAATTTTTTGGACGTTTTTCTTTATTGTAGAACACACTTTTGATCACAATGTCTTTTGATAACAAGGTATGTCTGAACGCACAATCGACCCGTGGCAAGAATTAAAGAATTGTTTCCGTATTCTCTGCTCTGGCCCGGGTTCCCTTTATATGTCCACAGCAATTCCCCGCAACGCCAGCAGTAACACAGATTTCAAAAAGTCATTCAGGGAGTCAAGCAGTCAAGAAAAATTTTATTGAAGTGGATTGAAATTATGGTGGATTTCATGGAAATTGATTAGTGGATTTCATTGAAATTGATTCGTGATTTCGTTGAAATTGATTGGTACATTTCTGTAAGAGTGCTTCCATTGGTCATTGCCATTGATGTGTGTCATTGTCTTTGGGTGACTAAACCAGATTGGAGAATTGGATTAGGTTTGGAAATAAAGATTGGGGTTTAAGTTAGATTTGGAAGTGCTGCAAGTAGGTCCAGGATCGGAAATGGAAATGGAAATGGAAATGGAAATGGAAATGGAAATGGAAATGGAAATGGAAATGGAAATGGAAATGGAAATGGAAATGGAATTGGAATTGGAATTGGAAATGGAAATGGAAATGGAAATGGAAATGGAATTGGAATTGGAATTGGAAACCGGAATGGAATTAATTGACTTGAATTGAATCGATTTGATTTTGGTTGGTTTCTGGTTTGGCTGGTTGTCATTTCTGGTTTTGCGCCGACAAGATCAAAGCTCGTTCGTCAATTGATTTTGATTGATTCTGATTGATTCTGATTGATGATTCTAACTATACCATCCTGATCCAAGATATATTTGTCCATTGATTTACAACCACCGACTTACAGCCTCCAATTTACATCCACCGATTTCCATTGATTTCCGATTTGAAGGTGATTTCAATTCTCTTCCTTGATTGGTGTCCATTTCCTATCATTGTTTATGCCATGATTTCTAATTGGTCAATAGCCCAATGGAAGAGGTATTTTCTTTGGTTGATTTTCTTTGGTTGAATGACTCGGTGGATTGAGATATGGGTCCAATCAGAAGCACGCATCATGGAATCCACCAATAGTTTCCTCGAATTCCCTCGAACTTTCTCGAACTTCCTCGGAAATCGTCGAAGATCCTTGGTCCCAGAAACCCCAAATTTCCTTGAAGCAGAAACTTCCAATTTTCTTAACCTCAGAAACCTCAAATTTTCTCGGCCTCAGAAACGCCAGAAACGGGTCGCGAAACATCCAGCATATTGGTATACAGTACCGAGAATAGAGATCCTCAATCTCCATCTCAACAACTTCTCTTGTCCCTGCTGTGAAAACCACCAAGTCGTGCAAACCGGCCAGAACGCGAACGATCACTGTCAGTTGTGTTCAATACTGTTAATAATGAAACAGTACTCTTGCAAGATTGTTCGTTACTGTTCATTGCTGTCAGTATTGTTCATTACCGTTCAGTTTATGTGTCTCTCATTACTGTTCATTACTGTCATCCTGTTCAGTACCCATGAACTTTGGGAACTTTGGGAACTTGGGAACTTTGGGAACTTGGGAACTTTGGGAACTTGGGGAACTTTGAGACTTTAGTGACTTCAGGAACTTCAAGGACTTTCATCAGCTTCCTTCATATCACTACTTCTTAGGAATAGGGGTGTTCTCAAGGATTTCTCTTGATACTGAGTATGATGACTTGGCGCTTAAGACTGTCAGTCCTTTTGTTTCCATTGAGTGCTTGGCCCATGGAAGTACCTCCTCTATGAACCCTGGCACTTTAACTCGCTGTTCCAGAAATCTTGGTGAAGTGGAAGTGACTGAAGTCTCGTACTGAGTCCTAATGAATCCTTTGTTCCACTGGAAGTTTACTGATTCCAGGCGCTATGTCCATGGTATTGAGTTCTGCTGAAATCTCGGGTACCAGTTTTGGTACTACTTTTGGTACTAATTCTGGTTCTAGGTTTCGCTGGAGTCTATGATTATCTATTGGTTCTTGTGCCTGATACTTAGCTTGGATGAGCTTGAGCTTGGTGTCATTTCTAGTACTTCTTTGGACCTGATGACGATTCGAGGGAGCTTATTTCTGACTACTGGATTCTTTGCTTATTCCATTACTGCGCTCATTTTGATTGCTTTGGCTATTCGCTGACTTTGCCGATTGGACTACCTTACTTCACTATACTAACAGCAGAACTTGTATGCCTTATTAGGGAACGATGTGGAGGACGACAACGTCGCCGCCCCAAAGATGCCCCGTGAGAACGTCAAGCAGACCACGTCGTCCAAGAAGGCCGATGTGCCTCCTCCCTCTGCTGACCCCGCCAGAGCCAAAAAGAACAAGAAGCCCGTGACCGGCAACGAGGCCGCTTTGAAGAACAAGACCAACAACAAGTCCACGCCAGGCCCTTCGTCCACGCCTGCCAAGCACGAGAAGAAGGTGCACGACCGTCACTCTAGATCCGGCAAGGCCGACACCAAGAAGAAGGTCAGACAAGGCTGGGGTGACGACAAGAAGGAGTTGGACTACGAGACCAAGGCCGAGGCTGATGCTGCTGCCGACTTGGAGGCTGAGGCCAAGGAAAAGGCTTCTGCTCCTGTCGGTAAGTCCTTGCAAGAGTACCTTGCCGAAAAGGCCCAACAGGGTGTTGTTGGAGGCACCAAGACGCTTAGACAGGCCAACGACGGAGCCGAGGACAAGTGGAGCGGCGAGAAGATCCAGAAGGAGCAGGTTGCTTTCATCGAGGGCCAGTCGTCCAAGAAGATTAAGCAAAAGGCTCCAAAGGAGAAGAAATTCTTGGACTTCAACGCTGTGTTCGCTGACAACGCAGGCTCCAGAAGAGACTCCAAGAAGCCTGCTTTCAAGGGTAAGGCTGCAGCCAAGCCTTCTGTCAACGAGAAGAACTTTCCTTCGTTGTAAGTTGACTGAGGGGTCGTTTTGGGCGACTTTTGACTGACGTCCCGATTTGACGGACCACAGATTCGATGATTTCGATTTCGATTTCGCTGATTGCGATTTCGTTGATTCGATTTGGTTGACTTCAATGCTGTAGCGTCTGTGTGTTGACTGACGTCAGGATAACATTAACGTCTGCTGACGTGCCGTTAAAGTACGATGCCTGGAAGGGCAATGACGACTTGAATACATTGAATTGATAAGACAAAGTAGAAGAGAGAATCATGTAAAGTAAGGTTTTTGAAATGTAGCGATTACTTAATCGGGTTTATTTGGAATTACTAGCAGTATTCACAGTACTGCATACAAGCACCCGGGCATAGATGTAATTTTTTTTCTCTATGAATGAAGAAGAACGTTAGTCCATGGGTACAGTTATTTTACTGTTCAAATTTTGTTGGTTCAAATATGTCTAAGTGTCTAATTGTCTAATTGTCGAATTGTCTAATTGTCTAATTGTCTAATTGTCTAATTGTCGAATTGTCGAATTGTCTAATTGTCGAATTGTCTAATTATGTACTAGTCTAATTGTCGAATTGTCGAATTGTCGAATTGTCGAATTGTCTAATTGTCTAATTATGTACTAGCCTAATTGTCTAATTGTCTAATTATGTGCTAGTCTTATTGTCTTATTATCTAATAATGTACTAGTCTTATTGTCTTATTGTCTAAAATTGTCCAGTGTAAGTTGTCTAATTTTGTCTAAAATATGTCTAATTGTCCAAAAGCCGAAATGGACATCGGACAAAACCGGGTACACGTGCTCACAACCAAGACAGTTTGGTTTAGTTGTGTCGTTTCAATGTAAGGGCACATAACCAGAATAATAGTGGGTCTGTAGAAGTGTAGGCAATGTTTTGCCTCAGAGGCACGAGTTCATAGGAAAGAAGAAAGTCAAAAATAAAACTCTTGAAGAATAAGTAGCTGGGAAATTAGAGGGTGGGTCACGTGAGAAGATCTACCACCACCAAAAGCGCACCCCAAGCCCAGAAAATAGGCACGGAACGCCAAGCCAGAAGGTGGTTGGGACACGACCGCGTAATAAGAGTCTAGGCCGAGTGTTCACTAAGAGGTGAAGTCGGGGCCCAGTGAAGTCGGGGCCAAGGTGAAGTTCAAGTGTAAGCTTAATCCTCAACAATTCCTAGACCTTAACAGCTCAACAAATGACCTTCGCCGGCCGGCTAAAAATTCTCTTCTAACGTTTCTCTCCCCTTTCCCCCTTCCTTCCTTTCTCCCTCCCTTTCTTCCATTCTCAGTCCGGTCCCCTTCTTCCATTCTCAGTCCGGTCCCCTACTTCCCTTACGACTTGTCATTCACTCAGTCAATATCCCGAGAATCACCCTGGTCCATTCTCAATAGGTAGAATACTACCGAAGCCACTCCTATAGTTATAGTCGTGTGGCGAAGTAGTATAAATCAGTGAAGAAATCAGTGAAGAAATCAGTGAAGAAATCAGTGAGGTATAAGGCACTGAAGTAACAACAGTCGGCGGGGTTCTATTAATAGTGGCCGATCAAAATCCTTGGAATGGAAAGACTGTTTGGGCCCTTGATCCCGGACTCATTCAATTGGTAGCAGTAGAAGCAAGTCCTTTTCCATGGTCAGCACCATCAATAGCCATTTCCATTCACCCTGTCCTTTGCCTCCTCCTCACCTTCACCTCCTCCTCACCTTCACCTTTCCATTCACCTTTGCCTTCACCTTCACCTTCACCTTTGCCTTATCCTCCTCCTCACCTCCTCTCCTCTCCTCACCCTCACCCTCTTCCCGTTCTTTATCCTTCTCTCCCTTATCTATATCCAGCATGTATTTTCTTTTCGATCTCACTTAATTCCCTGCTCTCCCTAGCCTAACGCTTTGCCTTCTCTACCCGCTTCCCACGCTTCCCTTCTTCTCTCCTCACATTTGCATTCTCTCTTTCCTTCTCTCTTTCCTTCTCTCTTTCCTTCTCTCTTTCCTTCTCTCTTCCTTTCCTTCTCTCTCTTCAATACCCGCTTCCCTCTACCCACTTCCCTCTTCTCTATTCACTTCCCTTAGATCTCCCTATTCTCTCCTGAGCTCTCTTCTCTTCTCTCTTCTCTCCCAGTCTTTCTGGGGAGTCACGCGGCGCACGTTGACTGTTTAACTATTACGCACCCCACGCTCTTATTCTCACTCACTCACCCTCACTGTCCCATTCTCACACGCTAACTAACACGCTCACTCGCTTCACGCACTATTTATTCTCGTCATTTCTCACTCACCTGTTTCTCACTTTATTCTTTTATCCACGTTCTCACAACACAAAACACGTCCCACACTTTTAGACGCTCCAAACACCTCCAAAAACAAAAGCACACACCCCACCAAAATAAAAGCACACACTCCTCCAAAAAACATCAACAAAAAGTATCAACAAAAAATATCAACAAAAACACCCAACCAATCACATCAAACAAATAAATAAATAAAAAAGCTAAAGGCATGACTTTGCCTCTGCAGAATGTATGGCCAGACCGCCAGGAACACGCTGGAAATATGACATCCCCGCTTCTCCTGCCCCAAAATGTCCCCAATCAGCCCAATGGGGAACAGAACCAGGGCCAACAAAAAGAACAGGCCCAACAAAAAGATCTGAACAAAAAAGATGTGAACGAAAAAGATCTCAACAAACAGAATATGGACGTCCCTAATTTACAGCCAATTCTCCTGGGAGTTAATCGCCGGGCAATCCTGGACACCGGCGCAAATGCCGCGTCTAATTTCCACAATGCGACTTCCCAAGGCGTGTTTACCCGCTCTGGCCTGGTCCTCCATCCAACCACAAACCCTGCCCCAAACTCAACGGTGGGCCTGTCTTCAATTCAGCCAATGAAACCACCGGGTTCGGATTCCCCTCAAATCCTCCACTCTGTTGAAAAATCCCTCGAAAAATCCCTAGAAAAACCGGGTCATTTTCACCAATCTGTCACTCAATCAGATATCCAATCGGGCAATCTGTCTGGTTTGCCTGGTTTGTCTGCCAAACAATCAGGCAATTTGTCAGTGAACCAATCCAAACAAGGAAAAAAGCTGAAAGTGGAGGATGAAGACCGCAAAAAACTCCTGACGTCGTCGCCCGAAGCGATCCGAGTAGCAGCTCAAATCACCCCCAACCGCCTTGCCAATCTTCTCATTCGCAAAGGCCCGCTTGCTATCCGACTTATCACCGCCCACCTCCTGACGGAAGTGCCAGGGTTCGACCTTCTTTCTCTCTCCAAACAACGCAGACTCATCATGGCGGCCATGGAGCATGGAGATACCCAGAATAACGTTGTTTTCGAGAAAATCGGCTGGGGCCAATGGGCCGTGCGCTACATGAATTCCGATTACATCGTAACCGAGCCCAATTCCTCGCTGGACAAGTCGAGGTTGAATATTCATGAGTTGCGCGAGAAGGCCAAGTTGGGCTGGCTGAAGAAACTGGATCCGGGTATAGATTCAGCGCCCATGGAGACGGTGCCGGAGCCTCGATCCCACAAACGGACTGACTTACTGAATCTCTCCGCTGATCTGTATAGAAGAGATTCCATTTCCAGCTCCAAGCCCAACCTCCATTCCGTTACGGTGCCGGGCGAACGGCTTGAACGCCTGGCCATCAGTGAAAGCGCAGTTTCGGATTCCGAGCCGGACTCGGATGAGGAACCCACTGATGTGCACACCAACTTGCGACCTACTCCTGCTACGCTACATGCAGACGACTCGGATGCTATGGTTGACGATGATGAAGACGACGAAGACGATGACGACGACGATATGTTTGCGTTTGATGATGAAGAAAGGGACGGAATTGACGGAAACGATGCAGACGGAAGGGAAGGAAAGGACCGCCGCTTCAAACGGTCCCCTCCGATCAAATTCGCCAACCGTGTGCCTCTCACCCGGTTCAGCCCGCCGCCCATTCTTTCGGGAAACAGACGCAAGTCGTCTCTGTCCTCAGTGGTCAAGAATACGTCGTCGTACAATGCCACACGACATCCCCAGATCTTGAACCGGTCGCGGTTGAACTCCATTGAAAACCTTGACGAGTATATGTTTTCTTCGGCCCGAAACTCGCTGTTTTCAATAGCATCTCCTCCAGCTGCTCAGCTTGCTTCGGCACTGCAACTTGCTTCGGCACTGCAACTTGCTTCTGCCCTGCATCTCGGCTCAACATTGCACGTTGCTTCGGTTCCTACGACTTCTCCTTTGGGAAGTTGGAACGGGAACCTGCAGGACATTTATGGGGCCCGGGACTTCACCATTTCGTCGGAAAACGTGGCGTCGCTTGGGTCCCGGCGAAAACTGTCGTTTAACGAGTCCAGCATTCGGTCCACGCTTTCGCTGTCGTTGCCACGGGGACAGAACCGGCCGATAGACCAAGTGATCTACTCCAAGAGAAGCCTCGATGTTGCAAGCGACACCGACGAAGAAGACTGGGCTTCCATGGGTGCAGAACTGCTCCGATCTGGAACCGGAGACACGCTGATGGTTCAGAATTCTAGTGAGGTGCAGAATGACGAGAGCACTGCTGCACGCGCCTTGGTAAACCTCATGTCGACATAATCCAGAGTATCCTAATACATTATAGAAGTCGCTAGAGTATGTTTCCAGTTTAGCATGCATACAAGAAACAATTATTCTGCATACACAACTGTAATCGCCTGCACATAATACAGGTGACCACCTGCATACAGGGTACTTCGAACCTGCACATTGTGACCCGCGCGGTGTTTTCTAATTAAGTCCCGTTTAGGAAACCTGATTGCGACGCGCCTTTTTTCCATTCTTCTTACTTCTATTAATTAGCCCAATATTACCATCGACCAGAAGAACTGTCTAGTCTGAACATTGATCCGGTATTATTAATTGCTGAATTGAATTAAAATAGTTCAAAATTTTGGAACCCCTGAAATAGTTCTGGAACAGTCTGAAACAGGTCTGAACAACTCTTGAAACCGTTCTGAAACGTTGAAACAAGTCTGAACAACTCTTGAAACCGTTCTAAAACGTTGAAACAAGTCTGAAACACTCTTGAAACAGTGGTGAAACGTTGAAATAGGTCTGAAACTTTGAAATTCTCTTGAAACACCAGAAACAACAGAAACACCAGGAAAACTCACCGTCACGATGTCTACCACAGTTGCTTTGCCGACGGTGCAGATCAACGTCAACTACAATGAAATCAAAAACCAGGTCAAGGATTTCTTCACGCATTTCAAAGCGTCCGGCGACGCCATGGACGAATCAGAAACCGCCTCTGGCGCCAGTGGCGTCAAGTACTTGGATCTCTTCCAGCAGATCGCCAACAGAGACCTCACCACGCTTTACGTGGAGTTGGACGACTTGAAGAGTTATCAGGAAAACCAGTTCTTTAGCGCCGGAACGCATGGCGCCGATTTGGTGGCGCAAGTCCAAAAGAACACGTATCACTTTTTGGAGCTTTTCAGCTCGGTGGTGGACGAGCTCATGCCCGAATCCACCAAGGACATTTCCTACAAGGACGATGTGTTAGATGTGATTTTGCACCAGAGGAAGTTGCGGAACTTGCGAGTGTCCCAGGAGAACGCCGAGGAGTTCAATAATTTACGGAACGGCTTTGAAGCCTCCGGCTCCCAGACCCAGGAAAATGCGCCTAACCCAGAGGAGACCGAAAACCTCTTCCCGGCCAAACTCACCAGACGCTACCATCTCTACTTCAAGCCATTGAGCTCAGCTACGAAGGCATATGCAGTGCGCCAGGTCAAAGGCTCGCATGTGGGCAAGTACATCACGGTGCGGGGCATCATCACCAAAGTGTCAGATGTGAAACCTTCTGTGTTGGTTAATGCCTATACTTGCGATAAGTGCGGCTACGAGATCTTCCAGGAGGTCAACCTGAAGGTGTTCACTCCGTTGACCGAGTGTACTTCCCCTGTATGCAAGACCGACAACCACCGGGGCCAGTTGTTCATGTCTACGAGGGCGTCCAAGTTCCTGTCGTTCCAGGAGGCCAAGATCCAGGAGATGGCCAACCAGGTGCCGGTGGGCCACATTCCCCGCATGTTGACCATCTACATCGAAGGCGATTTGGTGCGCCTGATGAACCCGGGTGACGTGGTTGATGTTTCGGGTATCTTCTTACCCTCGCCATATACAGGTTTCCGGGCCTTACGGGCGGGTTTGTTGACCGAGACCTTCTTGGAGGCCCAGTACGTTCGCCAGCACAAGAAGCAATATGAGCTGTTGGAATTGGATGCCGAGGCCACGGCCAAGATCCAAAATTTGCACAGTCTGGGAGGTGTCTACCATAAATTATCACAATCTATTGCGCCGGAGATTTACGGCCATGAGGATGTCAAGAAAATCCTCCTTCTTTTGTTGTGTGGAGGAGTCACCAAGGAAATGGGTGATGGTATGCGGATCCGTGGAGATATCAACATTTGTCTTATGGGAGACCCGGGAGTGGCCAAGTCGCAGTTGTTGAAGGCCATCAACAAAATCGCCCCCAGATCCGTGTACACCACGGGCCGAGGCTCTTCGGGAGTGGGTTTGACTGCTGCGGTGATGAGAGACCCAGTGACCGATGAGATGGTGCTTGAGGGAGGAGCCTTGGTGTTGGCCGATAATGGAATCTGCTGCATTGATGAGTTTGACAAGATGGAGGAGTCGGACCGGACGGCTATTCACGAGGTTATGGAACAGCAGACCATCTCCATCTCCAAGGCTGGAATCAACACCACTCTCAATGCTCGTACATCGATCTTGGCAGCTGCTAACCCCTTATATGGACGCTACAACCCCCGGTTATCTCCACACGAGAACATTAACTTGCCTGCAGCGTTGTTGTCGAGATTCGACATCATGTACTTGATGTTGGACCAGGCCAGTGTTGCCGACGATGACCAGTTGGCACGGCACGTGACCTACGTGCACCAGTACAACAAGCAGCCCAAGATGGACTTTGAGCCGTTGGACCCCCAGACCATCCGCCAGTACATCTCCGTGGCCCGGACTTATAGGCCCACGGTGCCCAAAGCCGTGGGTGAGTACGTGACGCAATCGTACATCAACATGAGAAAAGAGGCACAGAGAAACGAAGGGTCTGTCCGGAAATTTGCCCACATCACGCCCAGAACGTTATTGGCGATCTTACGTCTTTCGCAAGCATTGGCACGGATCCGGTTTGGCGACGAGGTCAACCGCAACGATGTGGATGAGGCCTTGCGTCTTCTCCAGGTGTCCAAGTCGTCCATGGAGACCAAGGAGTATGTGCGGGAGGATGCCACGTCGCAGATCATGAACTCCATCCGGCTCTTATTAGCGGAGGAGAACAGCAACCAGATCAGCATGGAAGATTTGCGGGCTCGGATTTTGGCCAAGGGCTTCACGGCCGAACAGCTTAACTTGTGTATCCACGAGTACCAGACGTTGGGATTGTTCCAGCTTCTCGACGGTGGCGAGAGTCTTTTGATCATCGACCATTCCATGGAGATATAGGAAAAAGAGCATGTGTTTGGAGAAAGCATGTGTTTAGGAGAAAGCATGTGCTTGGAGAGAAAATAAAGACTTTAGAGGGAGAAAACAAAGAGAGATCGAGCATGTGGGTTCATGAGGAAGAGGAAATTCCAGGCTTTTATGCTTAAGCATCAGGCCAGACATTGTATCAGTAATTAGTTCAGATAATATAATTAAGTGACCAGTAATCAGTACCACTCTTCAGTGTGGAATGGAGTCAGTATCAATGGTGGGGCTACACACAGTCCATCCAAGTCTGACGTATACTCCCAATAATAGCATCGTTCCAAGTGGCTATACCAGGCCATGTCCCGATCCATGCACACTCCCTGCAGTTCTGAAAAAAAAACGGCACCAATATTAACAGTCTGGGAAGTTCAGTCCCTAATTTTCAGCCCCACATCCATCGGTTTGGTCCATTTAATCCAATCATACTCCATGCATATTGCACTATTAGCACATAGGCTCCATCAGGTTGTTATGACTTTCCGATGTCATATACACACCACTTAGGCAATTTTCACCTTCTTCACAAATTTCCCGAATTTCCCGAATTTCCCGAATTTCCCGAATTTCCCATCAACGTAGATGTCATATTTCTTATCATAGTAAATTGGACAATTTCAAACGTTTCTCCAAGAAAGTGCTGGGCACATGAATTTCTGGATCCATACCCAAGGTCTTTTTCAGGCTTAGGCATGAGTATCCAATTGATGTAAATGTCACACTCCCCATTTTAGTGCTCGTCGCCTAACGGAACAGTATACGCCCCATTTCTGTAAACACTCGTGCGTGTTGACATGGATGGTACCGCTTAAGAAGAAGCCGTGATACGGTCCGTCGAGATACGATTCCTTCGTCAAGTTGTCGCATTTTTGAATGTGGTCAAAACTTCAAGTTTACCACATGATGTAAGTTATTAGCATTGACGTGGTCAATGATGCTTTACACCACTTCTCCCACTTCTCCAGGTCTCCAGGTCTCCAGGTATTCAGGTATTCAGCTTCCTCAGGTCTTTTGCTTCTCAAAGTCTTCAGCTTCCCCAGGTCTTTTGTTTCCCCAGGTCTCCAGGTATTCAGGTCTTTTGTTTCCCCGGGTCTCCAGGTATTCAGGTCTTTTGCTTCCCCAGGTCTTTTGTTTCCTCAGGTCTTCAGCTTCCCCAGGTCCTGTTGCGCTTTGTCATCTATTAACGCATAAACTGGAACGATTATGTATCTAAGTTATACTTAGAACTCTGATCAACTCAATGTCGTCTCTTCTCGACATCACTCAAGTCGGCGTCAGATTCTTCTGACGCGAGATATACTCCCCTGAAGTGGAGAGGTGTTTGAGATAATCTTTGGTGTGTGTCGCACTATGCTCTCCCTCAATCGTTGTCCCATCCTGGTAGACAGTTCGTATCCTCTTGTTCTTGTTCTTGTTCTTGTTCTTGTTCTTGTTCTTGTTCTTCTTCTCCGTGAGTATAATTCTGCTGCGCCTTCGATACAGCATTTAACTCACGTACTTCGGAAGATACGTCGGAGAAAGAAATCACTCTCATCACCAACCTCCTGATCTTCCGCGGTCATTACCGAAGACTCAATCCTTTCTGTCTGTATCTTTGGACACAGTAGTGTAAACTTTTCTAGATCCAGAGCACACAGCCCTGGCCTCATACGAGACATTTGAGTTAGCGTTATCGTCGCATCACTCGGGTGTCTTAGGACTCCAGTAAATATTTCGGCCTGGCAATCCGGCACAGCCGCCAATCCTTCGCCCCATTTGATCCGATACAGTCGGACCAACCTTCCCAGGTCTTCCGCTGCTTCATATCTTCCGCTACTTCACGTTTTTTGCTTCCACCAGTCACCAGTCTGGTGATACCGCAATGGAGCGACGCCTGTGGCTTCCGTACTAGCCAAAATCATAGTTACACACTCGAACACGCTTCGTCTCCATTCCCAGTCTTCTAACGAGTGTTAACACTCGCTAATGCTAGTCCAACGTATCCACCAGCCAAGAGCTGCATTTATCCGTCACGGACCTGCATTGGAAGCCTTATCCATCATGGACCTGCATTGGAAGCCTTTTTCTGTCACGGACCTGTACCCTTGACCTCCACACCTGGCGGAAAACCAATCCCAAAAAGGGAGCCGGAGTGGCTTAAATAACTTTGCGAAAAACGTGGTACCGGAAACCTCCACTAAAACAATAGTAAAACGTTCTAGAATATTCGAAAGGGCTATCGTGGTACTTCGTCCATAAGTGGCTGTGACAAGCGTTTGGAATAGCCTTTTTTGGGATCGGATAGAGGACACTTCATAAATCCTGTCCACTAGATTATACAGTGTGAATATCAATAGATAGTTCGAGAAAGATCTCATCTTTGAAGGTGACCTTTTCACACAACAGGCACTTATATAAAAGTTCATGGCCCTATAATGGTCCTCTATAAGAGTCCATGTCATCATACCAAAGACATATGGACATTCCATCAAAAACATGGACATTCCATCAAAAACATGGACATTCCATCAAAAACATGGACATTCGAAAGACTATCATGACTTCTTCATGGGTTCTGGTGCTCCATGGTTCTTTCTGGTTCTTGGACACTTCATCATTCGATATGCCTGCTCAAATGGTGTTTTCTTTGGCTATGGTTATCTATAGATAGAATACCCAAGAGTCTTTGGACATCTGTAGGGACCCATAGTATTCAAACCAGTGCGCCAAAATGGAAGAAGCCCTTGGCCGGATATCTTGGGAACTGCCAGAATTTCTTTGTCATCGCCGGAATTCTTTGTCATTGCCGGAATTTCTTTGTCATTGCCGGAATTCTTTGTCATTGCCGGAATTCTTTGACCATTGCTAACCTAAAAATGATCAACCATTAAAGTTGCAGCCTCGTATCCCCTCCAAGCTGCTAAAACGTCGAGTTAAAATATTGCCCAAAATATAAGCACGACTGTTTGAGGGGTTGTCCAGTTCGTCTATGTATGCCCATGCTATTCAGGGGAACTATATAGCTACTGATATTTTAGGGTACGTCCAGTTTTCTGTTAGCATAATAGTTCATTCTATTAGTATGTTAGTTCATTCTGTTAGTATGTTAGTTCATTCTGTTAGTATGTTAGTTCATTCTGTTAGTATGTTAGTTCATTCTGTTAGTATGTTAGTTCATTCTGTTAGTATGTTAGTTCATTCTGTTAGTATGTTAGTTCATTCTGTTAGTATGTTAGTTCATTCTGTTAGTATGTTAGTTCATTCTGTTAGTATGTTAGTTCATTCTGTTAGTATGTTAGTTCATTCTGTTAGTATGTTAGTTCATTCTGTTAGTATGTTAGTTCATTCTGTTAGTATGTTAGTTCATTCTGTTAGTATGTTAGTTCATTCTGTTAGTATGTTAGTTCATTCTGTTAGTATGTTAGTTCATTCTGTTAGTATGTTAGTTCATTCTGTTAGTATGTTAGTTCATTCTGTTAGTATGTTAGTTCATTCTGTTAGTATGTTAGTTCATTCTGTTAGTATGTTAGTTCATTCTGTTAGTATGTTAGTTCATTCTGTTAGTATGTTAGTTCATTCTGTTAGTATGTTAGTTCATTCTGTTAGTATGTTAGTTCATTCTGTTAGTATGTTAGTTCATTCTGTTAGTATGTTAGTTCGCGTTTCTCGGTGTTACCTGCAGTACCGCGCAATTGGATAAAGGGAAGTTCATAAGCTTCCGAGAAATGTCCAAATGGATGGTGCACTTGGTCTTCGTTAAGGAGTCACTTCAGACAAGGGGTTACAAGTCCGGTACAGGAAGACGGAATGCAAGGATTCCAAACTATATAAAGAGGGGATTTGCCCATGATTGAGAAGTATCCAATATGACCATAAGACAGATCTCCTAGTCTATATATTTGCACAAGTTAAAATACAAGAAAAGAATGTGGACACCTACACCAGAATTGTGAACACTCATGAAGAGAACAAGAACGGCGGTCCGGTCTATTGAAGCGTTTATGGTAACGTTCAACCGCTACAAGGGAAGTATCTGCAGTTCAAAGAGTGTATCTGCAGTACAAAGAGTGTATCTGCAGTACAAGTGGTGTATCTGCAGTTCAAGTGGTGTATCTGCAGTTCAAAGAGTGTATCTGCAGTACAAGGGATTTAGATGCACTTCTGATAAGCCGCGTTGATAACGACTCTTGGTTCTCCACAACAACGTATGCAGCCATGGAACAGACGTCGTAATACGTTGACTCGCGGACACAGCGAGCCCAAAAAGGAAATGGATGGTCCCAAAAAGGATATGGATGGTTCCAAACTGGGAAGTGGTGGTCCCAAAGCAGACAGGGGTGCTGGTTTAGGAAGGTGCCTGTCCTATTTGGGAGAGCCCGGTTCCGATCTGGAGAAACCCAATCGCAATATGGAGTTATCCCATCCTAATCTGGAATCATCCAACCCCAATATAGAGGGTTTTAACGCCGATTCGGAAGGTGGTCCCAATTCGGAAGGTGGTCCCAATTCGGAAGTACTCAAACCCTTTCACTTCTCCTGGTTTCACACCCTTGTTTTGGAAAATAAGGGTCTGGTGGCACGTGACCATCTTGCCAACGAAAGAACATACTTGGCCTGGATCCGTACCTCCCTCATGATGATGACTTTGGCATTGGCCTTTCTCCAAATGTACTCTGTGCAGGTGCGGGCCAAAGAGGCCCTCTACAACGGTCACGTGGCCGAGATTTCGCTGGGGCCCAAGATTGAGTTTCTCCGACAAATGGGACGACCTTTGGGCGTGTTGGCTGGGGTTCTCTCCATATTGGTGGTTTTTTCCGGGCTTTTCCGCTACTTTTCCGTGCAAAGGGCCCTTTGTAGCGACACGTTTCCTGCATCTCGCTTCCTCGTGGCCGGTTTGGTCGTTTGCTGTGTGACGGTCATGGCAATGATCTTGGTAATTGATTCCAAGACATAAAAATGAAAGGATATCTTTGAATTGGTCGTTTTATGGTGGGGGAGTGGTGTGGTGTACGGATGTGTGGTTCTGTGTGCAGTACATCCCGGAATTGAGGTTGAAGCTGAAGCTGAAGCTGAAGCTGAGGCTGAGGCTGAGGCTGAGGCTGTTGGGAGTTACAGAGAACATTGTGATAGCTAGAAATAGTTATGTCACTGTTCATTTTTGGGGAGTGGTGGGTGTATTACTGATCTGTACTAGAAGGTCTGTAATATACTGGTCAATAAAGATACCCCTCAACCAAGGGCGGGACCACCTCTACATATACTTGGGATTCCTGGAACTCCTTCTTCCTACACTGGACTTGTTAACACATTGTCTTTGACTCAAACCTGGTTCCTCCTGACACCAAGAACCGGTTGTAAGGCTAGTGTTCATCTGCGTTATGGGCAGGGCACTACCCATACAGGTACTATGAAACCTACGCCGTCTGATCCAACAATGGCCATTTCATAACGCCATAGTGTACCATGGTACAAACCAGGAAATTTGAAATCTGAAGTACCAGGAAATTTGAAATCTGAAGTACCAGCGAATTTGAAATCAAAAGCACCAGCGAATTCGAAATCAAAAGCACCAGCGAATTTGAAATCTGAAGTACCAGCGAATTTGAAATCAAAAGCACCAGCGAATTCGAAATCAAAAGCACCAGCGAATTTGAAATCCAAAGCACCAGCGAATTTGAAATCTAAAGCACCAGCGTGAGGGTTTTTCTAGAAATCATCTATCAGATTTACTACACCTCTAACAATTTTCTTCATGGTAATACTCAAGGTAGTCTAGCTGCATTTCTTAATCGGTCTACTCAGTAGACTTGGGGGTGTCTATGTGGCTTGATTAAGGTCAGGTGGCATTTAAGTACGGTTAAATAGGATGGCCGGAACTGGGGTAAACCGGGGGTTGCGAACGCGACGAAACACCCGTGCACCAGGCAACCTCAGCAGAAAAAGGCCCAACGCAAACGGCCTTTTTTTCATCGTACGAAAAGAAGATTGGATTGGTTGGAATCCTGGAATTCCGGACTTCACCGTGTATATTTTTGAGGCGAGAGGTTTGGCGCGGTGCACTTTTGGAGGTCCAGTAGTTGGGCTATTCCGACCGATTCCGGCCAGTTCTGGCCAGTTCCGACTCAGCTATCGCGCATCATACCAGGATCAGGGCTCATAATCACACCCCGCCTCCATACCCGTGTACCAAAAACAAGTAAACCGTACGGATTCTGTCCAATTGTACTCCATAGAGAATTGGAAGGCCTGCACATAACAACATCCGCATGCAGGCGCCGGCTACCCCGCCAACTACTTAAGTAGCTTGATTCCCCCGTTCTGAGGATCCATCAAGCAAAAGTAACTTATTACACAACCGTTACGCAAGACACTATAGACCGTATATCCGTAATGGAGTCAGTAGCATTTAGTGCAGTACAGTCAATATCATATACACTAGTTTCCAGCATTCAATAACTCACTAGTACCAATATTACCAGGCATTAGTATGTTCATGTGACTGCATGTTCATGTTGAAAACCAGCAATGAAAAGAGCTCACTCTGATAACCACGGCTTCTGCTTTCCTGCGGCAATCACTTGTGGTTACAATGAAAGCCGTAATGAAGGAAGAATCTCCAAATATATAAAGGGCACCTCGCCCCCATTTATTGTTAGTACCGAAAATCGAATATCAAGTGCCCGGAGGAATACCAAGATGACTCCAAGAACCAGACCACCAAAAGATCTCGTATTAATAATACCTCCAAGAAACAGACCACCAAAAGATCTCGTATTAATACTACCTCCAAGAAACAGACCACCAAAAGATCTCGTATTAATACTACCTCCAAGAAACAGACCACCAAAAGATCTCGTATTAGTTAGTAGTTAGTAGTTAGTAGTTAGTAGTTAGTAGTTAGTAGTTAGTAGTTAGTAGTTAGTAGTTAGTAGTTAGTAGTTAGTAGTATGTAGTTAATAGTAGTAGTAGTCTGTAGTTAATAGTAGTAGTAGTCTGTAGTTCATAGTAGTAGTAGTCTGTAGTTAATAGTAGTAGTAGTCTGTAGTTCATAGTAGTAGTAGTCTGTAGTTCATAGTAGTAGTAGTCTGTAGTTAATAGTAGTAGTAGTCTGTAGTTCATAGTAGTAGTAGTCTGTAGTTAATAGTAGTAGTAGTCTGTAGTTCATAGTAGTAGTAGTCTGTAGTTCATAGTAGTAGTAGTCTGTAGTTAATAGTAGTAGTAGTCTGTAGTTCATAGTAGTAGTAGTCTGTAGTTAATAGTAGTAGTAGTCTGTAGTTCATAGTAGTAGTAGTCTGTAGTTCATAGTAGTAGTAGTCTGTAGTTAATAGTAGTAGTAGTCTGTAGTTCATAGTAGTAGTAGTCTGTAGTTAATAGTAGTAGTAGTCTGTAGTTCATAGTAGTAGTAGTCTGTAGTTCATAGTAGTAGTAGTCTGTAGTTAATAGTAGTAGTAGTCTGTAGTTCATAGTAGTAGTAGTCTGTAGTTAATAGTAGTAGTAGTCTGTAGTTCATAGTAGTAGTAGTCTGTAGTTCATAGTAGTAGTAGTCTGTAGTTAATAGTAGTAGTAGTCTGTAGTTCATAGTAGTAGTAGTCTGTAGTTAATAGTAGTAGTAGTCTGTAGTTAGTAGTAGCAGTAGTCTGTAGTTAGTAGTAGTAGTAGTCTGTAGTTAGTAGTAGTCAGTAATTCATGGTAGGAGTAATAGGAGTAGTCTGTAGTTAGTAGTAGTAGTAGTCTGTAGTTAGTAGTAGTCAGTAATTCATGGTAGGAGTAATAGGAGTAGTAGTCTGTAATTCATGGTAGGGGTAATAGGAGTAGTAGTCAGTAGTTCATGGTAGTAGTAGTAGTAGGTATTAATAATACCTCCAAGAACCAGACCACAAAATTCTCTCGTATTAATAATACCTCCAACAACCAGACCCACCAAAAGATCTCGTATTAATAATACTTCAATGAGCACTGACAACTCTTCTCCTCGTCCTGAAGCAAACATTTCCCCTGAAGTGTTTACATATCTTGATGATGCGGACTATGAGGTTAATATCTTATAGTATGAGTCATCCACTGGATATTACTCCTTGGTTAATCACAGGTCCTCCTGGTGCTGCAACCGTCGTTGCGGATGTGGCGTTATCTTTTCTAGAGTTCATGTGACTGCATATTCAGGTGACTGCATATTCAGGTGACTGCATATTCATGTGACTGCATATTCAGGTGACTGCATACAGATGAAACAATACTGAGTATTGCTGAATTTGCCCTCTGGGTGCTCGTCTAAGTAGGCATTGTCTTCTCCAAGAAATGTTGGTAAGAGACTAAAGAGGGAGAATAGCTGGAGCATATAAAAGGGGACGAGAATATTCTTATAAGGGATCATCGAAACAGCCATGTTAACATACAACGATGTCCTGGGGACAGATGAGAATATAAGCGATTAAGATGATCACTGGAGTGCCTTACTTACGGGACTTTTTGGGACTTGTTGGAAAGTAACGTGATAACTGTTCCAGTTTACGGGAGTGTATACTACAACTCCTAAAGATTTGGTGGTGGGTTTTTAAAGAGGAGTGCTATGCAGCAGGGTATTTGGGGGTGGGTTTTTAAAGAGGAGTACTATGCAACAGGGTATTTGGTGGTGGGCATTGAGAGCAGTTACAACTACTGAGTTGAAGATTTCAATTCACATAAACCGCCACTAGGAGGTTCAAAATCCACCTACTTTGAAATGGCCAGGCCTCATCGATTCCATACTGGGCCCCGGTTTCCGCTATAATGTCTCCTCTTTATGTCACCTCTTTATTATACTGCCCCTTGAATTTCCCTTCCAATAGCCTTCCCTTAACCTCACGGACTCTTTTCCGCAATGCATCTGCTCTAAAGCTTTATTTTTCATTATGGTCTTTTTGAATCCCTTATTTGAACCCTTTTTCGGGAAAATACTTTACCCCATGAAATTCGAGTCTATGCTTATATCTGTGCTATTTTCTGTTTTCCGACTGAATTGGCTATAATCTGTCAGTACTACAATCTGTCAGTACTACAATCTGTCAGCACTACAATCTGTCAGTACTACAATCTGTCAGGACTACAATCTGTCAGTACTACAACCTGTGACTACAATCTGTCAGCACTACAATCTGTCAGTACTATAATCTGTCAGTACTACAATCTGTCAGCACCACAATCTGTCATTACTATAATCTGTCATTACTATAATCTGTCAGTACTACAATCTGTCAGTACTATAATCTGTCAGTACTACAATCTGTCAGCACCACAATCTATCATTACTATAATCTGTCATTACTATAATCTGTCAGTACTACAATCTGTCAGTACTATAATCTGTCAGTACTACAATCTGTCAGCACCACAATCTGTCAGCACTACAATCTGTCAGTGCTACAATCTGTCAGTGCTACAATCTGTCAGTACTACAATCTGTCAGCACTACAATCTGTCATTACTATAATCTGTCAGTACTACAATCTGTCAGTACTATAATCTGTCAGTACTACAATCTGTCAGCACCACAATCTGTCAGCACCACAATCTGTCAGTACTACAATCTGTCAGTACTATAATCTGTCAGTACTACAATCTGTCAGTACTATAATCTGTCAGTACTACAATCTGTCAGCACCACAATCTGTCAGCACCACAATCTGTCAGTACTACAATCTGTCAGTACTACAATCTGTCAGCACTACAATCTGTCAGTACTACAACCTGTGACTACAATCTGTCAGTACTACAATCTGTCAGTACTACAATCTGTCAGTACTACAACCTGTGACTACAATCTGTCAGTAATACAACCTGTGACTACAACCTGTGACTACAATCTGTCAGCACCACAATCTGTCAGCACTACAATCTGTCAGCACTGGTACTTAACAGTAATGAATATGATCATACTGTAATGTACTAGTACTGTACTATAGATTTATTGGTATATTATTTTAAAAGACCAAAACATAAGTCATAAACTTATAAACAACACTAATAATGATACCATTATGAAAGAGTTCTAACTTGATATATAACATATCATATATGAATATTGACTATTGTATGAGATGCATCATATCTTTGTATGCATTATTTAATCTAGTACTGTATTGTACTACTATATTGCACTACTGTATATTATGGTGGTGGGAATCTATGGTGAGGAACGGCGGGGTGGAGCGCGTTTTGAGAAGAAGCTCTCACGCGGCTCGCCTGCATACAGCGTGGACATAATGTCTCACTAATCGCATCCAAAGCAAACTCAACTCCACCCAGCACCATGTCGCAATATTCTTCCATGACCGTGGCCCAGCTCAAGGATGCATTGAAGGAGAAAGGTCTTTCTGTGGACGGCAAGAAGGCCGACCTTGTGGCGCGATTGACCGAGAATTCCGCCGCAGGCTCTGTGGGCGGAGAATTGGACGACGATGATGTTCCTGCTACCGCTGTCTCCGACGAAAAGCCTTTGGAGGCTGGAGATGAAGGTTCAGGGGCTGCCCAAGGAGAAGCGCTGGCGGAAAACGGAAGTGAAGTGGCGGAAAACGGAAGTGAGTTGGCGGAAAACGGAAGTGAAGTGGCGGAAAACGGAAGTGAAGTGGCCCAAAACAGAGCTGACCCCGCCCAAAACGGAGCTGAACCAACGCAAGAAAAGCCCAAGCCCAAGGTTTTAACCGCCGACGAGCGCAAACAACTTGCCGTGGAGGTTTTGACCAAGAAGATCAAGAGAGCAGAGAAATTCGGCGACGAGGCCCTGGCTACGGCCGCCAAGAAGGACTTGGCCCGCGTGGAGAAGTTTGGCGTGGACCTCGGCACGGCATTGGCCAAGGAAATCGGGCTTTTGGACCGTAACGTCAATTCCGAATTGGGCCGCCGCAAGTCCCACAAAAAATCCCGGGGTAAAAGAGTCCACAAGTGAGGCTACTACTGCGGCAGGGCAGGGCCGGGCCGCGCTCGTAACCACGGCTCTTGTTCTGCGACTACAAAATGTATTGTAAAGTAATATATATAGTGTATAAGTTCCTAGTACTTTGTAGTTTTTTTCTAGTATGCAGTACCTTAGCTATACTCTATAGTCCAGACCTTACTACGTCTACACACTCGTTAGAGCACCTCTCACCTCCCTCCACGTTTTATAAGCGAGATGATTAAAAGCGAGATAATAAAGTGTACTTCATGCGTGAGTGCATACAAGCCACAGAGACGTAAATCAGTCAGTGAGGTATGATAAGGCAGAAAGCTAGAAATTCGGAATCTTGGGTTTGGTCAAATATTGTTCTTTGGATCAGGTGAATTGGAAACTACTCTTTTTTTCAAAAAAAATTAGTGTTTTCAATTTTTTTTTCCTGGCTACTTATGTGTGTGTCTTAATGCGCGGACATAGTTCATGATAATCCTTGTAATCGCCCAATACCCGAATAATGTGTTCAGCCAATGAATTTTTTAGCATGAAAGATTTTATAACTACACTCCACTATAGTGTATAATATTATATATAGAAGCTTATGCCCCACCACAGGGACCTATGCCCCACCACAGGGACCTATGCCCCACCACAGGGACCTATGCCCTACCACAGGGACCTATGCCCTAGCACCATACAGGGACCTCTAGTACACCAGGAACCTCTAGTACACCATACACTAGAAGCTAAATTGTGAGTTCCACACGATCTAGTACACGGTAAACCCTTGACTCCAAGCTTGGCCAATGGTCGGCCTTCGCATTATGAGTAATATTCAGGATGTTCCATATAATACTCTAGCATTGAGGGTAGTACTGGGACTATCTGCAAGAACATGAATCTTCAGGAAACTCCCAGACTATATTAGATTTGTTGGCACTCTCTCTTTTCAAGAATGTTTGTATTTTTTTCGCCACTTAATTTTCTTCACGTGTCTCTTTGTATTATCTGCTCACGGTATGTCTGTTGAACTGTAAGGCTGTCTTCCATTTATTGGAGTGGCCTCGCCCTTCTGTCACATCACAAAATCATTTCCTTTCAATGTTGAACTGTATGGTCACTGTATATTCTGGATTGCACACTTCACGGCAAGTCACTATGACTATACCCATACAGTGTTAGAAAAAAACCTACGAGCACTAGAATCGAGTATTTAGTGTCGGTGGATTCACTAACGAGGCTTAGCTTAGGCTCATTCTCAAACCATACCACTCATGAATATGACGGTGGGAGTGCCTTATGAATATGATGGTGAATCTCCCATGAATATGATGGTGAATCTCCCATGAATATGATGGTGAAGGTCCAAGATATCATGGGACAGAGTTGAAGTTCAACGGAGAAAAGAGGCTTCAAAATGGTCCTTTCAAATCTTGCGAAATGCAAAGTACGGGAAGAAGGGGCATTTTTGTCAAGGAACCCAAATATGTCAGTACTTCTGATTGCATTGATGTGGAGATTTTCTTTTGGTCTAAGGATGAGCTTGCGAACAAAAATACGAAACAGACTATTTCTTCTGAGTACGTGATGATTTTCGTTGCAAATGTTATGGGAAACATGATACCGCTATCGGCCACTTCCTCCTCCTTTAACCTGCAGGCAGCGCATGTATTGGTATATGAGGAACCACCAGTCGCCCCCATCAAGTTTACCTTAAAGGATAAGCAAGCTTTTACCGTTGAGACAAACACCCCGGGACCTTTGGGACTTCACGTGGAAGCATTGGTTATATGATGGTATGAATCCCTCATGAATATGATGGTATGATTCTTGCATGAATATGATGGTGGGAAGCCCTTATGAATATGATGGTGGGAGTCTCCCATGAATATGACGGTGGGAGTCCCTTATGAATATGATGTGGGAATCACTTATGATTATATTGGTGTGAAGCCCTTATGAATATGATGTGGGAATCACTTATAAATATGATGGTGGAAATCCCCCCTGAATATGATGGTGTGAAGGTTAGTATTTAAGGAGACTTATACTACGCGCTTGGCTCCATGCACTTGGACGCATGCGATATGCCCGCGCCAGCGAGAACTCCTGATAAGGACTTCTCCGAGTCAACGTGAAACATTGCGATGTTTCAAATCCTGTGGCCGGCTGTTTCAAGAAATCCCTCAAGGGTTACCCGACGCAGTACGGAAGTATATAAAACTAGCAGGTCCGCCTAATTAGATGGTTTCCTCAGACACCCCTCTAAGTCATATTAGAGTATTTGAATATACTCTGATTTAACTTTGTTTTATAAATCCCAAAGTCCTGCACGAGTTCTAACATACAGAGTACACTCTTTTCAGCCATGTCTACATCTAACTCCAATTAGTTGTACCCCTGTGACACCATGTCAACGAAGTTGTCATTCCAACATACCAACACCAAACTACCACAGTTAGATTCTTGTTACGCGAGGCTATGCTCAGGCCAATTGATATCACACCAAAGAGCCATGGTCCCGGTGAGAATTTTTGGTGGTACTTCCTAGACTTACAAGAAAAAAGTGTGTATATACGAATTGGTTCACTATAAAGGTGCAGACTCTAGCAGAAACAATGATACGGTATTCGTATCTTACGCCGAGATATAAAGGTGCAGACTCTAGCAGAAACAATGGTACGGTATTCATATCTTACGCCGAGATATAAAGGTGCAGACTCTAGCAGAAACAATGGTACGGTATTCGTATTTGACGCCATGATATAAATTTGCACCTCGAAACATTCTCCAAAGGTGAAGCCATAAAACATCAAATGCACAGAGCTGTTGAATGTGTTGCACGAGTCGAACGGAATGTTCATGACCCTACTTTGCTTAACCAAAACCAAAACCGTTTCGGGAATCGTGGGCCCAAATCCTAAACCATCCATCTTGATGAAACCCTGCAAACCCCAGGCTAGAGGGCTGGTTAGTATAGGCGTGGTTTCCCGTTGTGGGGAACTCCACACAAATAGCCGAATTAAAACAAACATGCCTCCGTGTTCCCCTCTTTTAAAGGATACCAAGCGAGCGGCTTCAAGTCGTTATTTATTTTGGCATAGAAGGCCAGGAGGTTTGAAGGAAAGAAAGGTATTTTATAGAACTAAAAGATATTAATTTTATCTTTTATTTTTTGCCTTTGGAAATCCATCATGAGTTTGTTTGGATCCAAAAAGAAATGAGGATTTAATAGATGTGAATTTGCAAGAAGACACCGAAGAGAGAAAAAAGAGAAGAGTCATTGACTCTGATGACAACAAAGAAAAAAGAGAAGAGTCATTGACTCTGATGACAACAAAGAAAAAAGAGAAGAGTCATTGTCTCTGATGACAACAAAAGATGGTTATTAAATGAATCAGACAAGAGTATATAGTACTCGGATCAAGTTATTACTATGAACGATAACATTTTATTGTGATGATTGGTTGATGATTCATAAGATTTTGTTAGTTCGTGTTCAGAATATTGTGTTTCCTGATACCGTGGAAAAGCCTCGGTGGAGAACACTTCCTTGTTGTTTCAGAACGTTAGGTATCCAAAAGTAGGATGGAAAATTGTTTAGGGTCAGAAGTGGGTTTTGAGAGAATCACCGAGGTCACGGCCATACAGTATGACATACAAGCACGTCATAGCTACTGGCGAGTTTCAGTGGGTATCTGGAAGCATCCTACAAACAGGTCTTGTAGCCAGTTTTTTAAGTGTATATGTTCACAGATTAATTTCTGCATACTACTGTACACAAGAAAAAAACTAATATATAGTTCCCTTTAGTTAATGGGTTTAACTAGACCAACACTACATACTGCACTTATTATATAGTTTCAAAATATAGCCCACATAAAGCAACTAATATGTATATATTAACGAATTTTCATAAAGCCACATGAATCATTCAGTATTCCAATTTTCTTGGACTTATAAATAATCATAGAGTTATTTCAGATTCAGATTCAGATCTTAAATTACTTAATCAAAAAGCTTTCAATAGTTTAATGAAAAATAAAATTGTACTTAGTACTTACTTTCCTAACTTAGAAACTGTTTATGACAGTAAAATAGCCACTAAAGCTAAAAGATTACTAAATACTATTAGTAAGATTTTATAGAATTAATATTATATTACATTAATAATACCTATTGGTTATGTTATGTTATGTTATGTTATGTTATGCCAAAATAATAAAATATTATTTTATCATTAATATTCATGATATAAATTTCCATTATTTATCTTATAAATATATAGGCATAAATAAAAAAAACTATAAACTCATAATTTTATTTTTATCTTAATCTCTCTATTAATGCTGATGATTCTATTTTTATAGAAGATAATTATTTACCATCTTTCGAAGATAGTAATTCTTATTCAGTAGAAATTTACTAAATCATGAAGTTGATGATAAAATAAAATGAAATACGATGACAGTTAAGTCAACTTCAAATAATAGAACCCTTTCTATTAAAAAGTTAACTGATATTATGGTTAATGTAACATAATTTATGTTAAAACCTTCTAATCTAATTAAAAATAATAGTATGTTTAATCACGTGATAGGGCTCTGATTATAGACGATGCATGAACCCTACACTGTGATTTTCAGGCCTTCATAGTACAATGATGCAAGTTGCAGCCATAAATTGCAGCCATAAAGTGGAGCCATAAAGTGGAGTTCCAGCCATAAAGTGGAGTTCCAGCCATAAATTTGCAGCCATAAATTTGCAGCCATAAATTTGCAGCCATATAAGTTACAACCATATAAATTGCCATATAGATTGCCATATAGTACGTCCTTCAACTTTTGATTTAGTATTATTAATATACAGGGATATATAAGTTGTACCTTATAAGCCAAAGTCTGAAAAATGACAAGGTGCGAGGTGTATGTAAATTGGATAACTCCAGATCCGTAAGGACATTTGCGGTTTGTCTAAGTCGCCGGAGTTGATCTGTAGAATGAGGCCCTCTTCGCCTATGAAGTCGAAGTTGAAGTTGCGAGATATCACTTACAATGACAAATGTACGGTACCACTATAGAGAAATGTGTATAGCCATTAAGGTTCTGGCTCAAACAAACTGCAAGGTCATCCAAGTTTGGAGAGTATAATGGCCACATATCAGTTAAGGAATAATGATGTTTCTGTAGATTCCCGTACACCCCTAAGGAATGAAGAAAGCTAGTATAAATATGAACAATAAACTCTGGCACACTATAGAACACTACACTATAGAACACTATAGTATACTAAAATGTGCTACTATGCAGAACCACCTGAAAAGCTAAAAAAAGAGAATAGCAGTTATTTCGGATGAAGGTGGAGCTGAAACATAAGTAGTATTCTCTGGTGGGAGAAAAAGTACTTCAATAGACCTTGAAATGTAATCATAGTAAAGAGAGTATTGTATAGTGTATATAAGAGTATACCTTTTTTGTAGTACGTGTATCAGTATATAGTGGTATAACATAAAATATTGTGGTAAAATGAATAATTGAACCAATCAGTTCATAAGACCATTTCCGCATACTTTGACAAATCTTAAAATAACCGAACCTTAAAATAAACTACTCAAAACAAAGTACTTCTAGAATCACAATTATATTACTATTTTGTATCGAGTGCTAGCTCTTACTACAGTACATTATATACCTTCTATAGTCTGTTCCAGATTCTGGTCTTTCTTCGTAACCTTATTTGTATGTGCACAGTCATGCAGTACATTGATGTCATACGGCCTTGGAGCTGGAGGAGAGGAGACGCTCGGTGCTTAACCATATTGTGTTTTTGTCTGAGCTTCTCCTTAAACTCCTTCAGAACTCGGCCTCTAGCCTGGACCCGCAGCTACTAGGCCTCAAGGCCTATGTGTACCGGGTGTTTTCGCAGGTGCTTAGCAANAGCTACTAGGCCTCAAGGCCTATGTGTACCGGGTGTTTTCGCAGGTGCTTAGCAATTTTTCCAAATACGTGCTGACCTCGGTGAAACTGGACTTGTTTTTGGTTATGGCTGTCCCAATGCATGTCCTCTTTTTGCCGGAACTTTCCGAACGCCATGGCCTTGGATGGGCCCATGTGTGTTGTCGTTGGTCCCATGTTGGCGAAAAGAGGAGGTGTTGGCGAAAAGAGGAGGTGTTGGCGAAAAGCTGTCAACGAATACCTAGCGTGTACGGAGGCAAGGTACTTCGCGGATATGTTGTAAGCAGGCCATTGAAAGGACAATAGGGTTGTGCAGACTCTGAACAATAGAGGCTGTGCAGAATCTGAACAATGAAGGCTGTACGAGTCCTAGCCGAACTGAAAAGTATAAGAAGCGCTGTGGACCCGTTACATAGGACTTTGGTCTTGTAAGGTACAACTTACATATCCCTGTATATTAATATATACTAAAACAAAAGTTGAAAAAAGCGGAGGGGCAAATTCTTTGGCGTAGTAAGCTTCTCTTTGAGGCGTCTCAGCGCTGGTTCCAACCTCTTCTCCGAAATTGGTTTTCTTTGGCCACTCCTCCAGGATATGTGCAACTGGGCACTTGCTAAACTCAACCCCATGTGCTTTTTTGATCTGTTCGAAGTTTCTCTTGCTTCCAAAGGGACACTTCAGAACCCGTAATTTTGGAGCTTCGACGCCTATTACTGGGCTTTTCATGCTACCCCGTGTGGCCGATAACTCATAGGTTGGCCCGGACATAATCGGGCACTTGTCCAAAAGTTTTCCGGGGCCGAACCCTTCTCCGTGAATACGGGCAAAACTCTCACGTCACTAGTCTCTTTGTTGCCAAGCTTTCCAATTTTGGACTTCACTGCGTGGATTTGTTTTCTCAAATCGGCTGCCCGTTTATTATCGTCCTTCTTCTGCTTCTTGTAGTCAGATTTGAGATGCGACAATGATTGGATTGCAAGTAGCAAGCTGGATTGGAGTGTAGATATGGCTTGGTTGACGGAGGTATCCAAATTGTCGAGTTTGGCTCCTGTAGTTATCACGAGGTGATTGCTCACTAGAGCGTCGTTTTTTAAGATATCAATGGAGAATTGCATCAGAGGCGACAATGAATATATGCGAAGATGGCCGTTGCCTTCGTCTTTAGTGGAAGAGATGAAATCATGATATGGCCACTCAACATCATTGACCTTCACTGATATATTTTCCGCTCCAATTCTGGTGAGCGACTGGTCAGGGTCTTCCAAGATGACAGAATGATCGCTGACGTGCGAAAGTGCCGTTTTCATTTTCAATTCTGGAGATGGTTCAGACAAGAGAAGATCAACCTCTGTACCGGGTTTCGAGAACAACGAAGCCCGGTTAAAGATAATCTTTATAGCAGCAATCCATGACCATAAGGGTTGTATTGAGATGGTGTAAGATTTATCCATGATTGTGGTGGAGGGCGTGATAGCAGTGCATGCACTCTTTCTGTCCATTGTTGTTTTCATGCTTGGCTTGATACCTTGCGAAGTTTGTAGGCTTGCGGAGGATGACATGCAGAAAACCGTAAAGTTTTCGGCCGAAACAGACATAACAGATTCACCAGAGTCGAGTTTGAGCTTTGCACTAGCAACTGAAGGATCAATATGTATTTCAGGAATCTTTCCGGGTGATGAAATAGATTGGTGGCATTCATCTCCTGGGCATTCCGGATGAACGTCATGTAGAACTTCCAGATGTTGGTTTTTTTTAATGATGTTTTCTCTAGGCATGGAACTTTCAACAAGGAGCACCGTATCATCGGTAGCCTTGTCGACCTGCTCTTTCTCCGCCAAAGTCACCGAAGTCTCAAACAGATTGGAAGAAGAAGTGTTTGGCCGCATCATGGAGTACAACAACACATTGGGCTTGTTTCCTTGGGTTTTGGCCGTGGACGAAAACGAAGCCATCAACTGCGATTTGTTCGACCGGTCTTCCTTTTTGCTCTCGTCTTTAAACTTTTCCACTAGGCCGTAGTAACCATTTTTAATAGGAATATTTCTGCCAAACAACGCCTGTGTATAAATATCGTAGTCTCCGTAATACATTGAACACTCACTCCCCCTCAAACAACGCTCTCTCCATCCCGGGCCAACTATTTATGAAAATGGTGCTTTTTTACCATCTATTTATGAAAATCTGTGATTTTGTCTCACTCTATTTATGAAAATCTGTGCTTTTTTACCATCTATTTATGAAAATCTGTGATTTTTTACCATCTATTTATGAAATTCTGCGCTTTTTTACCATCTATTCATGAAAATGGTGCTTTTTTCTCACTGTATCAGATTTCCCAGATTACACCCACAAAAATTCCCCATATCTACCACCCAAATCCTTTTCGGATCCACACTACGTCTTGCTTCCCACCCTTGCTTTAGCTCTACACAACACAAACACTCCCCCCTTCCATAATCTACATCATGGTTCAAAATGATGATACGGCGCAAGATCAATGGCACCAGCACCCGTTTAATGTTAGCAATTTTCAAGTCATAAGTACGAAACCTTTGAATTATAGGTTGGATGAATTTTGTCAGTGTGGGTAGAATAATTTTGTGTGCTGGTCTAAATAGTTTTGAAAAAACCTGTAAGCTTGATATCTTCCCAGGAGGATCTGTGATTAGCTAGGGTGTAATAACCAGTGGGCGACTCATACTATAAGAGATTGAGCTCATAGTTTCATCAAGATATGTAACTTTTGATATGGGATTGGGGCTCCCGGGAAATCTCCGGCAACCACCAGGTCCTTCATTTGGTGGGCCAAATCTTGGTGGGTTTGGAAACTCTCCTTTCGGTCCCCACTTCGGCTAATTAGATTGGCTTTCTGTATTCAGATTTTCTT
>NLAL01000097.1:0-60228 GCA_002374735.1 Metschnikowia sp. 13-106.1
TGATGCACCATACTTGAGAGAATTAGTGGAGGCCAACGTCATAACAATTCCAAACTATGCGAAGGAGTGTGCGAAAGCTCAACAGTTGAGAGTTGTAATATACACTCCCGTAATCTGGAACAGTTATCACGTTACTTTCAATATGTCACGTAAGTGTGGGACTCCAGTAATCATCCTAAACAACTTATATTCTTATCTGTATCTAACATTATACTAAGAGATCCTTGTATCTTAACACCGTTGTTTTCGATAATCTCTTATAAGGATATTCTCGTCCATTCTTATACGCTCCAGCTTTTCTCCCTCTTCAGTCTCTTACTGACATTATCTTCTCCAAGACAATGCCCAGACATTAGACGAGAGCTAGACGAGAGCTTAGACGAGCACTCAGAGAGGCTTCGGCTCTCTTCAACAATACTCTTTATTGTTTCATCTGTATGCAGTCACATGAACATGCAGTACACCTGCGTGTACTGATTCCTCAAGTTCAACAAGTTCAACAGGATCCACCACTATATAAATCGCAGTGGTTTGTTTTTGTGACGAACCATCAACGAACAAACTAGATAACTTAGTACAACAAGAATCTATCAGTAAAGTAGTGTAGTACAATATAAGAGTAAAGTATAGATAGTAGTATAGTACAGTAGTACAGTAGAGTATAGTACAGCAGTACAGTAGAGTATAGTACAGCAGTACAGTACACATTAGTACAGTAGTACAGTACACATTAGTACAGTAGTATAGTACACATTAGTACAGTAGTACAGTGTACATTAGTACAGTAGTACAGTACACATTAGTACAGTAGTACAGTACACAATAGTACAGTAGTACAGTACACATTAGTACAGTATATTCTATAAGGAATTAGGAAATATTCTATAAGAACGTTATTCCATTATTCTCTAAGAAAAGTATTCCAATATTCTATAAGAAAAGTATTCTATTATTCTATAAGAAGATTATTCCATTATTCTCTAAAAAAATTATCTCTATAAGAAAATTTTTGTACCTCCTGTGATGTTCAAGTAGTCCTTGAGAATAGGGTTCCGGAACCAGTCGCCGTTTTCCTGGAGATAACCAGTCTGCAAGTCGTCCGTGACGTTATGGCTCGTCTCAGCATTATAAAAGTTCCCTGATGAATTCTGTCAGAGAATGTCAGCCTTAATTTGTCTTTACACCGAAGTCTGAATTGCCTGAGTACTTGTTCTGAATGTCTTCTTCAATGTACCATCAACAGACCATGGTCTTCAGCACACTATTTTACTGAATAGGTGTTAAATCGTATATAGTAAGGTAGGGTATATTAAGATAGGGTATTAAGATAGGGTATTAAGATAGGGTATTAAGGTAGGGTATAGTAAGTAGGGTATAGTAAGTAGGGTATAGTAAGTAGGGTATAGTAAGTAGGGTATAGTAAGTAGGGTATAGTAAGTAGGGTATAGTAAGTAGGGTATAGTAAGTAGGGTATAGTAAGTAGGGTATAGTAAGTAGGGTATAGTAAGTAGGGTATAGTAAGTAGGGTATAGTAAGTAGGGTATAGTAAGTAGGGTATAGTAAGTAGGGTATAGTAAGTAGGGTATAGTAAGTAGGGTATAGTAAGTAGGGTATAGTAAGTAGGGTATAGTAAGTAGGGTATAGTAAGTAGGGTATAGTAAGTAGGGTATAGTAAGTAGGGTATAGTAAGTAGGGTATAGTAAGTAGGGTATAGTAAGTAGGGTATAGTAAGTAGGGTATAGTAAGTAGGGTATAGTAAGTAGGGTATAGTAAGTAGGGTATAGTAAGTAGGGTATAGTAAGTAGGGTATAGTAAGTAGGGTATAGTAAGTAGGGTATAGTAAGTAGGGTATAGTAAGTAGGGTATAGTAAGTAGGGTATAGTAAGTAGGGTATAGTAAGTAGGGTATAGTAAGTAGGGTATAGTAAGTAGGGTATAGTAAGTAGGGTATAGTAAGTAGGGTATAGTAAGTAGGGTATAGTAAGTAGGGTATAGTAAGTAGGGTATAGTAAGTAGGGTATAGTAAGTAGGGTATAGTAAGTAGGGTATAGTAAGTAGGGTATAGTAAGTAGGGTATAGTAACTATAGGGTATATAGTATAGTTACATGGTATAGTAAAACGATATCCATTGGACACCATGCAGAAGCCGGATTCTATAATGCACGGATGTTGCGGTACTCTCTGTTTAACAAGCTTGCGATGGGCCATTGCGAATTGAAACGGTCTTTCCACGCAAAGGAAAGCGCAATATTGGAGTTGGAGTCATCGGCACTTTGCGTGTTGACAGGCACGTAGAATAACGAATCAAACCGGTCTGCGATTCGGTAGCAGATCCGCCGGATATCCGTAAGAGGCATATCTTGCATTCGTCTTGCTATCACCTTCCCCTTTAGGATCATGGCCGTATGTTGCACCAAGTTCAATAAGCTGGCATACAATTGGCGGTGGTGCGCCTCACGTGGACTCAACTTCAAAATGGTCATCATATCCTCATCGGAAAACTCCAGGTTGTTGATGAAAATAAGCTGGATTAGCGCTGTGTCTTTGATCTCACAGAAGGCATTGGCGTTGAGCGACCGGAAGATCTCGTAGATCCGCTTGCGTCTGTTTTTGGCCTCCTCCACTTTCTCCATATAGGGGTCTAAGGAAACATCCTCTTGCTCGTCGGTTTGGTCAAAGTCACACTCAATAGCCATGGTTGGTGGGGTTAGATTTGTGGTGCTGGAGAAAAAATTGGGTGCAAATACTGCACACTGCACCTCACGCCCACCACTGCTTGCACCTCGGTCCACCATTTCTTGCACCTTTGTCCACATACACATTATATGCCACTTTTGGTCTTGTACGCCAATAGGGTTTCTAGTTTGTGGCTCTTTTGTTTGTGACCCTTTTGTTTGTGACCCTTTTGTTTGTGGCCGCTTTTTGGTATTTATACTGAGACCCGTTCGTCTTCCCACTCTTCTTTCTCCTTCCTTCTTCCTCTATTCCCATCTAGACCGGAGTACTGAACTTTCCACCACTGAGTCTTTCAATCTCTTGAAACTTTAGTCCTCTTCATTATTTTTCTCGTTAATTCTTTTGTTTGAAAAATTGGATTTTTTGGTGTTTGTTCCTGGTTTGTCCCATTTGTAACCAGTTTTGCAATTTTCGCACCCCAATTGCAAAGTACCTGAATACTCCACTTCAATTGCAAAGGACTTCAATACCCCACTTGATCCAAAAGAAAGAGTTACTGAAGAAAGTTACTATTGAACGGTAGTAACCATTACCCTTCAGTGCCTCTGTTTTTTTCTTTTTTTTTTTTTTTTTTTTTTTTTTTTGACATCACCTTTTACCATTTACCATCACTTGGTATCACTTCTTGGCACTTTCCTAACCTATTACCAGTTCCACCAGTCTCATCAGATACTATTTTTTGTCACTGTCACCATATTCAAATCGGGACAAATCAAATATCAAATCATCGATTGACCAGTCAGACTTGAACAAGTGATTTCGATCTTTAGGCTGAGAACCCTGCAGTTTGTTATTTTGTGACATCACCCGTTATCACTTAACAATCTCCATTTTCCAGATCCCATTGACATCTTGTTAGTTGTGTGCCATACCGTAATTGGCTGCTATAGTTTAGCCCATAAATCATTGAGCCAATCCATACCTTGGCAATATTGATATTCTGTCAGCTTACTCACCAAGTGGGAGCTAGTTCCATTTGTCACAATTGCCAGTTCCTAAACCCTCAAATACCCGAGCCATCGCCACCTCTTTCTTTGACCAGCTAACTTTTCCCGGTTTTTTTTTGTTGTAAGGCAATCCATCAGCTAAGGCTGACCCTTAGTATTACGTTTGAGCCATACCACAATTCACGTACCTGAACATTTTCAACCAATTCTTTCATACGATTCGGTGAGACAAATTCCCCATTTGGAACCAAACCATTAAGAAGGAAGATTCAAACCGCTGAAGCTAAGACAGAATTGGACCTACATTGATTGGAATTAGTCAAAAATTCTCAACGATCACAATTCCCTTTCTTTCATAATCCCAAACAACTCTTGGTCTTTCGATCATAAGCTTGAAGCAACTCCATCATTGGTCTAGCAAAGGTTGACCCAAATCGAGCCAACAACCACCTATCCTGTTGCCGTCTGAAATATTGGAATTGTTTCCATCTGCTTTGGTTATCCATACAAGAATTCTCCCTTATTTCACCCACTAGAATGTCTTGTGAAGATGTGGCGACTCCTGCAGAGTTATCCTCTTCCCTTTCCCTTGTGCACAGGGAAAAAGTCCTCCACCCTCGGTCATTCACCTACTTTCGTTCGGTCAACCAGAGTTCACTGGATTTTCCGGAATTGAATGAGATTGTTGGTCAGATGAACCAAAAAATCACAGCCAAAAATCAGTTTTTGGAATCCAAATTGGGCAAGGGAGTACCAGATTATGATGACTTCTTGATGGACTGCATACAGGCCGACGAAGTGTTGACTGAGCCCCAGTTCCTTCCCTTCGACTTTATGTCTTTGAGTCCAAGTGAATATTTTCATAATGAGCTTGCGAAGCACCAACGAATCTTTTTGCCGTTAACAAAGACGAAGAAATTGGCTTTCGTCCGGCACATAAGCAACATCGATCTCCAAAACGACCTGCGTATGGACTACCAAAGTATATGGGGTCCGGAAAATAAATGAAGTTATTAATATGAAGAAGTTAAACACATTATGTGCAATTTATCCTTTGCCGCTCCGAGCTAGAACAAAATCAGTCTGTTTTCTGTCATTCCTGTGTATAACCACATACACCAAAACTAACGGTTTTCCAATCCACATACCGATTATGTAAATATCGACTATTAGAAAAGTAGGGACTGGTATTGATAACGCATTTCCTTTTGGATTATTTGATATTGAAGATATCAAGTGCAGGAAATTTATAGAATGTCTCAAGTCCACCATTCTTTGGGTTTCAAAAAAAAAAAAAGAAAGCCAATATATGACTTCAGCAGATCTTCAGGTAAAGCCTTGCAAACATCCCAAAAAGTGGTGTTAATTTTTTTTGGAGAAGCATTTTCCATGAGCAACACTATACTGGATTAGACTCCATGTAAGGCTGAACACCGGTTCATTCAATGACTCAAGATGTAATATGAACCAGACGTACACTAAAACAAAATATGAGTAGAGCAGTACTCAAAACTAGTAGTACCATGACTTACTATAGCCTCTGCCAACACCAGTACCTGGGCACTAATGATTATTGTGGGTCTGACGGTGACAGGCCTCTTGGTAGGTCCTCAGTAATTTTTTTAAACAAGCGTACTGTTGAATTTCATGTGTTAAAGTGCAGTGCCCACTTTCAATCACAAAGATACCAAGAACATAAAACAAGGTATCAAGCACTTTGAATTATATGGAACATTTATGATGTGATCATACAAATCTTTCATGCAGACTGTGACACTTGTGCTTCATTCACGAGCACCTAACGTCGTCTCAAAGAAAGGAGATTGCAGGCTCTGAAGGCATCTACTTCATTTTTGGAACTGAGATCAAGAACAATATTCGACTCCTTCAAGTGTGTATTCAACAATGGCCTGAATGAGAATATCACAAATATGGAGGGAGGAAGGTCCGCTCATAAGACATTCTATTATCCATTAAGATAAGTCTCTTGCTACATACGCCATGATTGTTGTCCAAGAATTTATGCACTCTGCAATATTCACGTTAAGAACACAATTTTTGCTTTGGTAAACCTATTTTTCGTCTCCACTGATTAAGCCAAGAATTGTGCATGGAGTCTGTAGGGTGACATTGGTCGTGTAAGGTTAATGCAATTAAGGTTATTGCGACAAAGCTTATTGTGACCAAGGTTACTGCATGGTAAGGTTATTTGATATTTTTCAATAAGGGTTCTGTAGTGATTATTGGTTTATGTATTGGTTATTGGCTTCCTCAAAGCTCATTGTATTCTGCATTAGTAATAGTATTTCTCCTAGTATTGTTTCAGCTGTATATCAATATTGTCTCAGCTGTATATCAATATTGTCTCAGCTGTATATCAATATTGTCTCAGCTGTATATCAACATTGTCGTTTACGTACATTCATTATTGTTGGTGCACATTTGTGTATCGCAAACGATTACTTGCTATTTAATGTAGTACTTCTTTGGCTGTATCATTTTTATTACGACCTTTTTTTGATTCGATTAGGATCTCACTGTTTTTATACCTGAGAATCCATGGCTGCAGGTTGGCTTTGTGTCTGAAACACCCCTTCGCGCATGCACGAACGTTTTCATGTTTTGCAGCCTTCCGCGTATGCAAACTGCCTTGACTTGACTATATAAAGCTTTACATGTTTCCGTCAATGATCTAACAGGTGGTCTTCTAGAGTAAGCTCCAGCATACAACACATCATGGTTCACTCTCACTACTTGACCGCCACTCACATTCTGCAAGGGCAATATAAGGTTAGATGTATTGTTGATACCACTTGAAAAATTGTGGATTGTCACCATGTGCTATAGTTTTGGTTCAGTTAGGGAGTTCTTTTTGCTCATCCGTTTAAAATGGGACTGCAGCAAATCTGCATATTTGAATTAAACAATTCAGAATAAGCCGTCAGCTTTTGTTTATTGCGTTTTGTGCATCTTTTGGGCTCAGCGACTTCCTTTTGTTGACCGGAATTGGTACGTAGCATTGCTTCTTGCGACACTCAAATACCCTTTTGAATCTTCAAACACTATCAATAATGGAATGGTAATAATGCTGCTAATACACTACCCGTTCCCTTCCCCAACCATGCATGATTTTCGTAATGGTTCTATCTATTTTTGTCCGGCATCTATACCAACTCAACCAATTCAAATATGGCTGTCATTTTTGTGGCGCGGACCTCCTATTTATAAGTGTTCTCTGTACATTCGCACATGACTGTGAATTGTGAAACATCGCGCTCGGCATTCAAGGGATGGCGACCCTTCCTGCAACAATATAAAAGGCAACATATTCCCACTATTAGCTTTTTCATCATCACCTTATTTCATGGCTCTCATTTGAATCTACTCTACTCTTCTCCTCGTTCTCCCGTCTCCTTCTAAATTCTGTGATTACAATACTCTGAAAATGCTTTTATGTGGGGATTGGAGGCCAGGAGTGGTTCGGGGTATCTGACCCAAGAGTCTAATTTGCTCATTGGGATCTGAACTCATATTGAGGACCTACCAGTCACTGGACTGCTTTGAATACATGGGGATCAGTTAATACGGACAATCTGATACTATTACAAGACTTTCTGATTATTGTTCGAGGATATCTATCATTTGGTTTCGTGCGAATTAATTTGACTGCCAATACTGATGTTACTGATAATACTGACACTGACCTTTACTGAGAAAATTGAATGCCGACCAATACTGACCGGTACTGACTAGTACCTATTTGGGCAATACAAGTAATGATACTGTCCAGTAATTGAATGAACTGATATTCGAATTATACATTAGACATACCTCGAATAAGGCTAGCCTGATTTATGATCTGCTAACTTGTCTACCTTGAATTCCAATTCGAACAGTGCATTTCTTATTGTTTGGCGGCTGCGACTGCTCATAGCGTATGAGCATTTCGCACCCAAAAAAAACTTACCGAACCAAAAAAAATAAGAAACCACCAAAATCATCGCGGGTGTACGGATGTCAACTCAGGCTGCGAGTGCTTGCGCTAAACTCATCGACCCCACACTCCATTGTCCCTAAACCAACATCTACACTTTCCAAAAAATATATACCAGATGTCATATGCAGATGTTTTGAAACGTGGAGACGACTTCCTTGCGGAGTACCCTCGGACTTCGGGGTGGTGGAACTATGCGTCACATGCCACATGTTTAGGCATGCTTCTTGCATCCAAAGGTCTAGTCAACCTCCTCTACAACCCGCATATTCATGATGTGGAGCGGTTAGATGATGCCTTGGCCCGTGCACGTGCTGAAGGCCGGTCGCTCTTGACCGTGATGAATCATATGTCCGTGGTTGATGATCCTGCGGTGTTTTCCATGCTTCCCATGCGGTTCCATACGGATATCGATACCGTACGGTGGGGATTTGGGGCTCACAATATTTGTTTTTCCAGTAAAGGATTATCCTGGTTTTTCAACCTAGGTAAGATTTTGGGTACCAAGAGGTTCGGCGAGGGGCCATTCCAGCCTTCGTTGGATGCGGCCATTCGCATTATGAGCCCTGATGATACTTTGGACTTGGAATTTGCTCAGAGAAAAAGAGAGGCCGTTACTAATTCTCCTCCCCCTTCATCTTTTGGGCCTCTCGCGAGAGAAATCTCACCTCTGGTGGCATCTACGGGGCCATTAATGGCCAGATCCCCGTTTATCAGGACAAAAACGTCATGGTTTCACGTTTTTCCGGAAGGTTTTGTACTCCAGCTTGAAAATCCCGATAATAATTCCATGCGGTACTTCAAGTGGGGCGTGGCTCGGCTTATTTTGGAGAGTACCCGTGCTCCCATAGTTGTGCCCATGTTTTCGTGTGGTTTTGAAAAAATCGTACCTGAAGAAACTGCCAGTCAGGGAATAAAAAGATGGCTTCCGCAGAACCTTGGCGCAGATATCCATCTTTTCATCGGGGAGCCTGTTTCGGATGAGAAAATCAACGAGTATAGGAGATCCTGGGAGAAATTGTGCCAGGAAAAAGGTGAAGTGGGTGCTCTGGACTTGAATGAAGAGTTGAGAAACGGAAGCGATGCACAGAGTCTTCGGGCAACTATTGCCGGCGATTTACGGACTCATGTGTTGCAGCTACGGGAAAAGCTGGGCTTTTTTCCGCCGGAAAAGGCCAAATTCGCCGACCCAGCTTTCTGGAAACAGTACACGCTTTCGGAAGGAGCCAGTGACGAAAGCGTCAAGTTCATCGGCAAAAACTGGGCCATCAAGCGGCTCCAGAAACATTTGCCAGAATACGACGAAAAGCCTAGTCATTGAGTCAGACAATTACGGACAGACAAGGCTAGAGTTGATAGACAAGACTAGACATTGATAAACATGACAAGACATTGACTGTAGACAATCAGAGACAGTCATAGTCATTGGTTATTGAAGTCATGGAAGACACAGTCATTGAAGTCATGGAAGACACAGTCATTGATCATTGAATACCCTAAATACATTGATAGTCATTGATCATTGAAGTCAGTGAAGTCATTGACTCATGGACAGTTAGTCAAGTCAGTGGATTCATTGATAGATGTGTTGGAGCTGGTCATGGAGAGACATAAAATATGAATGGGCTGTGAATTCAGTGAAGTCAGTGAACTCATAGTCATTGATTGATTTAGGTGGACATTGAGGCCATTGATAGACATTGACACTCTTGACAGCTATTGAAAGACATTGAGTTTATGATGGAATATCGCATTGGACATGATCAGAGATGTCTTAAATGAGCTATTAAAAAACGTCTCAAGAACGATATCTAGAGATACTCAGGGATTTAGAGATACTCAAGGATCTAGAGATACTCAAGGATCTAGAGATACTCAGAAATTTAGAGATACTCTGAAGGGTACTTTGAAAAAGCTCTGCAAGGGCTCTCCGGGGATACACATATTCATAGAGGGTTGTGGGGCCTCTAGATCTGGAATTTTGGAGTCATAAGAGGTTCCGACAACACCAGTCAGTGCTGGTCCAGAACCAGTAAAGATACTTGGATGATGGATGTGCTCGGATTGCGAATTTACTCGTATCAACTTTATGGGAAGCTCATAAGAAACAGAGGACTACAAAGTATCAAGAGAAAGTCAAATACAGGAGTTTGGTGTGTTCAGAGTTGGGACCGGGTTTAAGTTGTGGAACATCTGCTTATCTGCAGGATTTTCATGATTTATGCCTAAATTGGAGATTTCCACTCAAATTTTTGCGTGCTTCAAACCAACTGATACCAAAATCTTCTATTCTCCATTCTCTTGTCCTTTCTGTCTGTCTTTTTGTCTCTTCATTGATTTACTGGGTTCGCCTCTTTGGTCTGCTTGGGCTCATGAGTGATGGTATTTTCGGTCGCACGGGCGCGCACAACTCATCTCCATCACTAACTTGTTGACCTGAAACTTACCCACCCTATTCCTACAATTGGTGAATCCGATCCGAATTTCGCTGAAGTGTCTTGGAATTTGCAATAGTAAGAGCCGAATTTCAGGAATTCTGAAAAAAAAACCGGAAGAAATCGCATATTCACACCCTCAGTTCAGTGCATTACTCAGTGCTCCACATACTCAAAAGACTGAATTCAGAGACTAACTTTGGACACTAACTTGAGACTAAGCTCAGACTAGTCCAGTTAGAATCTCTATACTCCAAAGACTCGGCTCATACACTCTTTTCGGAACTTCCACACTGGCTGATGAATTGGTTGGGGCAGAGATGGACGGTGTGCAGCCGTGGGTCCATGCTACAGTATATCCGATGCAGAGATGGGAAAATATTGCCGTTTCGGGAAATTCATAGTGGAAAACAAAGGGATTCAGGGCTCCTGACCCACGTGGCCCAGGCTACACTCCCCGACCTTGTTTCGGATATAAACCATTACCTACGAACGACGGAGATGGCCGAAAAACTCCGGAGAAAACTCCTTAGGGCGAAATGTGACGAGTTGCTCGTTTACGGCCAAAAAAATGGGGTTTCCATCGATTACTTCCGGGCTCTTAACCGTGTGTTCGTGCACACAAGGCAAGAAACCGACTCAGTTTTCTCTGGGGCCCAACTTCATGAGCTTTTCAATCTGGCTGTGCAATACTATCTTGGCCGGAACAGGATGGTGCCTCAATTCGTGCACCTTTTGGCCGCTGATTTCGTGAAACACCCGGAAAAATGCCCCCTTTACCCAACAATGACTCTTGTAAATATCGTTCGATTGGGGACATTTCTACGGGGCTTTGAGACGAGTTTTCTGCACATAAGTCGCTTCCCCCTTCCCCCCGATTTCCTTTCCATGCTTTTGGCCGAAATGAAAGCGAATAATGAACTCAAATTTGCGGATTTCAAAACTGTGCTTAAGACAGATAACGTTTCAGATGACCTAGCTTATGGTCTTGTGCAGTACGTAGAAGACCTATTCAATGAGCGGAATCCCAATATCCACGAATATTTGGACCGGGAAAAAGACTTGGCGTATGTGCAGGAAACCATGAATCAAGTGATTTCTCATGATTATTCGGTGGATGCGAATGTGGCGTTGCTTGTTTTAAAAGCCTCCATGAATACGGTGTATTGCTGTGTGCAGGACGAACAATCGGTTGCAGAGCTTTTCGGTAGAATTGCCCGTTCGGGAAGTCTTTTAAATTTGGACGAGACAAATTTGGATGTTTTGCTTTTGGAAGCGGCCAAAAATGCTCTGGAGTACCCTGATTTTTTACGACTGGTGTGTGACCAAATCTTGGAGGGAGAGTTTTCGGAGGAAGCCGTGGCGAAGGCCGAGGTGGTCCGGATACTTACCGGATCGAGCAATTCCTCAGCTCAATTAGAATCCTTGGACACCCTTTTTGGGAGATGTGGAGATATATCGAATGTGTTTACCTTTATGGTTCAAGGTATGGCTTGTGTGCAGTACCCCCAAATCATCGAAAACGTCGAAAATCTCCGCCGAAACTTGCACCATGAATACTCTCTTGATGACTATAAGTATCTTATAGGTCACGTGATGAATATGGACCCCAAACAGGCATTCCAGCTCTTTGAAACCTCCGCCGACTCCATCAGCTGGCGAGATTCGATCGACCCCTCGGTTCCACATACCCTAAACGGACTAATTCTTTCGTTAGCCGAAAAAGGAAACTTTTCCTTGAAAGAATTGTTCCGAAGATTCAAGAAAATCAAGCAGAACCATCCCAGTGTGTGCGATGCTCAAACACTCCATGGTTTATGCCAACGGATGTTGGAGGAGCAATGTGTGGGGGATGTGATTGAATTGTTGAAGAGGGAATTGCCGAAAATGGAAAAGGATTCAATTCAAAAGCTCCAGGTGCAACACTCCTATAACCATCACAACCGTCAGTTATTCAATCTCTTGCATGATTTTGTCTTGACCTACGACCAAGAAAAGACATACGAAGTTAATTGGGTTCTCTATGGAGAGCTCCACAAGTACTTCCAGTTTCCGCACGAGAGCTATCTCCCTGTGATGCAGTTTTTTTGCAGAAGAAACCGGCTAAATGCAGCGTTGCTCATTTGTCGGAGGATGAAGATGCTTAGTGAGCTCCACGGTGCCGAGAACCCAAACAGACCACCTCTGAGGGAAATTTACATGTATTTGTTCGAGGTATTCGGAGACAACTTGTATCAGGAAGGAGTGGTGGAAGTACACGAGTACTTGAAGATGGACACGGCCTTGGAAATCCAGGATATTGAGTTGCAGAACTGTTTGTTGAATGCATACTCCAATCTCCAGGAAGTGGGCAAGGCACATGACTTGTTCTTAGCGATTTCGGCCAACTCCAAGGAAAACGGCGGGCTCAATGAGCGTACGGCGCAGATCATGATCAAGACCTTCACTTATAGTGGTATCACGTATGTGAAGCAGTTCTGGAACAGTCTTTCGGAGTATGGGGTTTTTCCGACCCACGATATCTTCAAGCAGTACTTGATAGCACATGCATATTATGGGTTGGTGGGGCAAGCCAAGGAGTTGGCGAACCAGGCAGATGAGTACAACTTGGTGTTTTCGCTGGATATGTTGTTGGCCATGCACAACTATTGTTTGGATACAGACAAGCAGGAGGAAGTGGCACAATGGGCCATGGAAACGTACCCCAGAGAGTGGGCAAAAGTTAAGGAATCCGGAGCTTTGGTCACTGCTTCGGGGTATATGCAGGATGGCTTGTTATTCGAGGGAACCCGAGAGACAGCCATAGAGGGACAGCCATGAGGCATTAGGAGAGGGTGGCCATTCAAAGAGGCATCTAGAAGAGAACCTCCAGCTTTTTGTTCAAGGAGAAAAGTTCGGCTGAGAAGCTAGCTAACACCATCCAAGAACTTAAAGCTTGATCTGTGGACTTAAACTGGGAGTGTGAAAAATGAAGCCAGCAATTGACAAGAGAATGATTCGAATGGGCTAATTTCTTCACATGCCATTCTCTGTTCACATCTTCGTTCCTTATCCACTACTATTGTCGGAAATTGATAGTGTTCCTGTGGTAGTTCCTGACATTATAGTCATTTGCAGTGATCCAGCCAAAAGCTATTCATAGTGGACCGAGGCTCAGTCAATTGCTAAAGGTCTCAGTGCTGAAATAACCTATCTGTGGAATCTTTTCAGTCTTCTCAAGGACTTGCTGCGTAATGTTTATCCGTATGGATGGATTATGGTCAAGGCTCAATTTCCTGCATCATAAAACCTGCAATTTTCAGAGCTGGTGTTATCAAAATGACTAACAGGAAGAAACCTGAATAATGAGACTGAGACTGAGACTGAAGACTGACGACTAGCAATTGAAGCCTGAAAGATGACTTGACCAACTCTAAGCATGTCAGATCTGCATTTAAGGGCTTTTGTAATTGACTGGAATTGAGTGAATTTCATTACTGCTTCATCGGATGCAAAGCTACCATACTCCATACCGAGATTCCAGCCTTGCAGGAATCGTCAAGCCCCTTTCTTGCACAGGAACCAAGTCCTTGTCATCTGAGATCCGGTTCAACCATAATGTCAGCAACCCAGAGATTCACTAGACTAGATAGACTAGACAGTTTAGATCACTGAATACTAAACAAGAGTAGACTAGATATACTAGACATAAAGAACACATAAACACTGTATGAAAAATTCCATTTAGTGCTGGATTAGAGACTTGGTAGTGAACAGGAGTTTATACCACGAGTTCCTAATCACTGGAGGGTTGGCAAAAGTACCGGTCTTGTTCCTTCTTGTCCAGCTTCAACATTGCATCTTCCTCATATCGACCTTGATTTTTCACCTTGATTCTTCTTCCAGCAACAACCTCCCACTTTCTCTCATTGACCACTTTGACTGAGTGGACTGGAGCACACCAGACTAGTATATACAAGAGATATAGATAATATTGAGCGGACTTCGGTCTTTTTAAAGTCCAGCTCTATTCCTGCATGTCGTACTAGTCCATAAGTTGCGAGTTTCACCGAAAACGTGCAGAGATGTGAATCCAGGTTTAGTCGCAGGGCAGTGGTCCGTTCCTCGCCAAGTATAATGAAAAAACTAACTCCGTATTATTTGACCCCGATATTTGAAATCTTTTTATCAAAAAGTGTGAAATCTTCAAGAAACTGCAGTTTTTTCAGTATCATTTTTATGGAAACAATTTAATCTCATTTTTGAATCACTATGATTTCGCACTGAACATGCATTTACTCAGAAAACTGAAAACTGCGAACCACCTATGGTAAAAACCAAATCTCATCCTCACCAATTTGCCATCTGAGCCAAAGTATATAAATACTAAATCATAGCAGAATAGCTCGATGTAGTAGGGTACCCCACCTCTCCTTTACTTCAAACTCACATACCACTTTACCCCTTGATTATTCTGTACATAATAGTCTAGACCGGTAGTCAGTAGGAGTATCACTTCAGCTCTAGCTGCCAGTAATTAGTCAGTGGGTAACCAGTAGTCAATAAGCAGTGAGTGAGTAGTCAGGAGCTAATCGTCAACAGAGTGGAATAGTATTAGTAGTGGCGTAGTAGTAGTCAGTGGTCGTGAAGTAGTGGTAATAGTTTGGTGAAAATGCAGCAACAGTCCAACCGGCATATCTTCAAGTTAGAGCAACAAATTGAATAGTCATTCAAAATGTTTGCCAAAACCTATCCCTGAATCAATTCAATTGAGAACATCCTAGGTACTGTCCCTCTTAGATGAGTCCAGATTGCCCCTCGCAACGATGACTCGTGGGTTGAGAAAAAGTGTCCAGTCCTTAACAAAGCAATATCAGTTTACTTATCCTTTCGACAAGATTAGACTACCAACTCAGGACAAATCACTAACCAAGTATTAGTATCTGATAAGCTTAGTAGGCTTGAATCCCTGGTAGTGCTCCACCCATAGTGGCACAATTCAAGAAAGATTGCCATTAAGAAGGAAAAAAAAAAAAGATGATTTAAGGAGAAAGGAAGAGCATTGACTTTAGGAAAAAAGAGCAGGGAGTAAAAAAGAAAAAGATGGATTTATGGGGGGTGCGCCTTTTATAGATAAATTCCCATGTCTTACCCCGCCCAGTTTATTTGCAGCCACCAACCATGCAGGACCTGCCGCCCGCGAATATATAAAGGCAGCAAATCCCCGTTCCCAGCCATACCATTTTTTAGGAGAGAAGGTTCTGGAGAAAAAGAAGTTATGAATCAAAAGGGCCTACTTAATTATAAAAATGTTTAAATGAAAGAATACATAAATATACTAGTTTGGATGGTGCTCCCATTCTCTATGTTTCTTCTTACCTCAAGTCTTCATTAATGTGTCTTAATTTTGTGTGCTACATATGCTAAACTTTCCAAGGATGAGGAAACAGACTTCATTTGAAAGGAGTGATTTTGTTTTAGTTGAGATCTGAATATGTGTTTTTTTTCTGACTGATGGGGGTGAGCTTGAGAAACGGGATGAACGCTTAATGGGTGTGCGCGCCTGTTTCATGTTTGTCTCATGTTTCATGAAAGTGATGGTATTTGTGATTGGTCTTTGTGATCCTTATTTGGTGTTTGTGTTTTGTGCTTCATGTTTGTGACTTGTTTTACGTTTCGAGACATAAAAGGGATGCTTTCCTAGAACCAAAAACCTAACAAGAGATGCCTTCAGAATTTCATTACAATGATTCCCAACAATTGACCCAGGCTCTTATACATTAAGTTTCTACAATCAAGAAGGGTCTAACTGGAGCCATGTTTATTTAGAGAAAAAAAAAAGAAGGGGTTTCTGGCTTTTATGATCTGATTAGGGTCTTTAAAAGGTCGGAGTCTGTTGAGGGTTAAAAGTCATATAGTTGAACTCGCAAGAAGACCCATTTCTGACGGAATATTCATGACAAATATCTCAAGAAGAACGACCAGAGATCAAATAATTCAAGAAGAACGACCAGAGATCTTCGTGAATACTTTGACAAGTATAGACCAAGTGCAGAAAAATCGAAAGGATACGTGTGCATTGCTGAACATTGTCACACTAACCTAGTCAGGAATTCAGAACCTGGCCCTTCAGCTGCATGAGACAAGTTTCCTTCTTTATATGCCTCATCAAAGAAGGGTACGAAATTAAGCAAATTATTAAGACCTTAAAGGGTACGAAATTAAGCAAATTATTAAGATCTTAAAGGGTACCAAATCAACCAAATTATTAAGAGCTTAAGGGTACGAAATCAACCAAATTATTAAGATCTTAAAGGGTACCAAATCAACCAAATTATTAAGAGCTTAAGGGTACCAAACCAACCAAATTATTAAGACCTTTGGAAAACTCTTGAACAATGGAGAAGCGACCATTCCAGACGTCACTTCAACTATTATTGATATTGGTATATTGCTTACCCAGACAAGAGAGAGTCTCAACCATTATAAAAAGGAGAAAGGTATTATGTCTATTCGCCAATCTGGAAAAGTAACCAAAAGAGGTGGAAAGATCAAAGACCTCTGGAGAGTTGTGTGTTTTAACTGTTCTGAAAAAGGACCTTTCCTGAATCAGTGTCCCAAGAAAAAGAAGGGTAAGGTCACTAATGAAGGAAACGGGTTGTATTCATCGCAAACTGTGGTCTTTGTATGGGACTCTGGGAGTGCAGTGCACATCATGAATGGAATCAGACCACAGGACAGATATTCTGGTTAATATACGTGGCACAACCAAAAAAGAAACAACATAAGAGTTGCAGTCTATGCAAAACTTTATGGAAACTCTCAACACTAAGTACTCGTTGACAATATTAGACTATACTATATTGAACTACACTATAGTACTATAGTACTATAGTACTTTACTACTATACTACTATACTACTATACTACTATACTACTATACTACTATACTACTATACTACTATACTACTATACTACTATACTACTGTACACACTACTACTACACTATACTGACTATACTACTACACTACACTGACTAGTGCTAGAAATGTTAGGACTCGTGTAGGACTTTAGAATTTATAAAACAAAGCTATATCAATTGTATATTCGAATATAATATGCCTTAGAGAGATCCCTGAGGATTGATCTAATCAGGCGGACCTGCTAGTTTTATATACTTCCTTGCTGCGTCGGGTAACCCTTGAGGGATTTCTTGAAACAGCCGGCCACAGGTTTTGAAACATCGCAATGTTTCACATTGACCCCGAAAAGTCCTTATCAGGTTCTCCCTGGTGCAGGCATATCGCATGCGTCCAAGTGCATAAAGTCTAGCGCGCAGTATTAAGTCTACTTGAATACTAATCTTCACACCATTATATTCATGGGGGTCCCACCATTATACTCATGGGGGTTTCACACTATCATATTCATGAGGATCATATTCATGGGGGCTTCCCACCATTATATTCCTGGGGTTTCTCATTAGGGGCTTCACCCTCTTAAACTCATAGGGGTTTTACCGTCATACTCATGGGGGTATCACACTATCATAATCATCACGGTTTCCCACCATCATATTTATGGGGGATTCATACCTTCATATTCATCACGGTTTCCAACCATCATATTCATGGGGGTTTCCCACCATCATACTTATAGGGACTTCACCATTATATTCATAGGGACTTCACCATCATACTCATGAAGGCTTCATTATACTCATAGGGGCTTCACACTATTATACTCATGGGGGACTTCACACTATCATATTCATGAGGATCATATTCATGAGGGACTTCACCATCATACTCATGAGTGCTTCACCATTATATTCATGAGGGGCTTGCCACTATCATATTCATGAGGGCTTCATTATACTCATAGGGACGTCATCATCTTATACACCATTATACTTATAGGGACTTCACCATCATATTCATAGGGGTTTTACCATCATATTCATAGGGGTTTTACCATCATATTCATAGGGGTTTTACCATCATATGAGGGCTTCACCATCTTAAACTCATAGAGGTTTTACCATTATATTCATAGGGGTTTTACCATCATATTCATGAGTGCTTCATCATTATACTCATGTTTCACCATCTTATACACCATTATACCCATCAAGGACTTCACCATTATATTCCTGGGGTTTCTCATTAGGGGCTTCACCCTCTTAAACTCATAGGGGTTTTACCGTCATATTCATGAGGGACTTTACCATCATATTCATGAGTGCTTCATCATTATATTTATGAGTGCTTCACGATCTTGTACTCATCAGGGACCTTACCATCTTAAATTCATGGGGGTTCCAACCATTATACTCATAGGGACTTCACCATTATACTCATAAGTGCGTCACCATTATATTCATAGGGACTTCACCATATTAAACTCATAGGGGTTTTACCATCATATTCATGAGGGGTTTCACCATCTTATACTCGTCAGGGGCTTCCCTTTATTATACTCATGGGGGCTGCACCATCATATTCACGAGGGCTTCACCATCATACTCATGGGGGTTTCATTATACTCGTAGAGACTTCATCATCATCACTGAAGTTTCCGAGTCTGCCGTTTCAACCATTTGAGAGGCTTCCGCATCCTCATCCTCTGATTCTGTTGTTAAGAACCCAATTGCTGCCGTCAGCTCTGGCATTTCCGGTGTTTTTAACTCCACCACGTCCGTTGCTGCTGAAACCTTGGCTGCCGACCCTGTCATGTCAAACTCTTCGAGTGTGCTTCACCATCATACTCATGAGGGCTTCATTATACTCATAAGGGTTTCTCATGAGGACTTCACCCTTTTTAACTCAAAAGGGTTTAACCATCATATTCATAAGGGACTTCACGATCATATTGATGAGTGCTTCACCATTAAACTCATGAGTGCTTCACACCATTATACTCATGGGAGTTTTTCACAAGGACTTCACCATCTTAAATTCATAGGGGTTTACCGTCATATTCATCAGGCCTTCACACCATTATACTCATGGTGGTTTCGGGGATAAACCTTCTGGATTAGAAGTGCTGATACCAGTTGTGCAGGGCCTATGGTCTCGGATTTACTATTATTCTAACAAGGCATGACACATGGATACCTCCACTATCATACTCCTGGGGGTTTCTCATGAGGACTTCACCCTCTTAAACTCATAGGGGTTTTACCATCATATTCGTGCGGGATTCATACCATCATATTCATGAGGATCGTATTCATGGGGGCTTCACCATCATACTCATGGGCGTTTCCCACCATCACAATCATAAATGATATGGTTTGAGACTGACCCTAAGCTCAGCCTCGTTAGTAGAATCCACCGACACTAAATACTCAATTCTAGTGCTCGTACGATTCTTCCTAACAACTACACTACACACTGACTATTCGTGGCACGAGTCCCAAGAAGCTTCGTCTATAGATAGCTTTTTATCGCTAGCTTGTTGCTTGTTACATGCATGCATCCCTCAAAGCTATATAGACAATCAGATTCTCCGCTTGATCATCAACGAAATATGATAACTTGGCACCTTAAGTTACACTACGACGAAATACAGTATATTTATAGTATTTCGCGTCTTGACCAATCTCTACCAATATTCACATAGATACCTCTAGCATACTACCCAATTTAATGATTAATAATTGACTTATACATCTCTTCTATTTACCGATTCACCCATTCACTTTCTCTGATCACCTTCTTTTAGTCTCTGTACAGTGCATGACTTTTTTCTGGTTCCATGATGCGGTATAATCCAGAAATTCCACCTATCCAGCCTTGAACTGTTCTCCAGTAGCCAAGCTATGGAGGTTCTTGAATTTGGTCTTCCCAGACCATCTGTAAACAGCTTCTCCAGACGAATCCTTTATGCATCCTGATAAACCTTCATTTCGAATCCAAAGAAGCACTTGATATGGATGTACAAGAGACTTCCAAATCGGATCCATCTGAATTCTCCTCGTCTCTTGCTTCATTCTCGTTGCTTCGTTCTCGTTGCTTCATTCTCGTTGCTTCGTTCTCGTCTTGCTTCATTCTCGTTGCTTCGTTCTCATCTTGCGTCGCTCGTCGTTCTTCTTTTTAAAGAGGAAAACAGGAGGAGTATTTGAAGTCTCTCATCCTGAATCACCAGGTATTGTCTTTTGATGTTCTCGTTTGACAACAACTTGACAGTCTGCATGATGTTTGAGCAAATTAACCCAAAACTATGATATCCTTCAATCTAGCACAAACAAAACGTGGTGTTCGAAAAGGCTCTTGATGGAGTAGCATTCATGTGCATCACTATCTTCACAATAAGAACAATAAGGTCTTTTGTAGGATCATGAGGGAGAATATCAACAATCACATTCTCATTGGAGATCACTTCTGAAATGGGAATGAACTTGTTATCATGTTACCAATTTCCACTTTGGGAAGTCACAACTACTCCATCTTCTTTGGACCCATTTTCAGTTTTCTGAGCCCCAGGCTTTTCCTTATGTTATTCTTGTCTTTCTGCGGAACGGCCAACTCCACGGCCCACTTTTTGTTCCTATCGTAAGACAAGATAAAGAACATCCATGCAATTTCAACAGTGTACTTGGTTTTCTAGTACACGATGCCACTTAGTGGCCCATCAAAGATCTCACAAGACTGAAAATGGCCATTGATACCTTCACCTTAAACTTCCTGTATACTTCTTTAAGTTTCTGTATACATCCTTTTGCTAGGAACCCAAGGAGGTCTCGTTGACTTTGGCTGCAAACCGTAGCGAATTCAAGGTCTCGCTCGTATTCTGTGCCAACGGAGACACATTCACAAACATTAAGGTCTTGGAGTTTCCACCCAACGAATGCTTCAAATAATACGTCAACTTGGAGTTCCGGTAAGGCACGTGACCCTTGCTCTGGCCCCCATTTTTATTGAGGCTCATGATCACATCTCCCAAACATGCCAATGACTTGTTAATGGCTTGCGTTTCCTTTAGCCGGTCGCCTTTGGCCTGCAGAGAGTTGAGCCGTTCGGATCCAGCCAAGTCCACCAAGTTTAGGGTTCCACACGACGTTTTACCCGACTCATGGACTCCTTTGATTTCAAGTGTAAATATGAAATGTGATCTGGACGACCGAGAATTGGCCATGGTCGAAGCAGTCGACCGTTTTTTGGTGGCTGCTTCGAGCACTTGCTTGCAATGGAGTGCAGATTGAAAAATCACACTGGAAGAGTTGGTCACGGTGGTTTTTCCTGTACTATCATCGTGCTTGATGTCGTATTTTGCTCCGGGAGAAGATCCAGGCAATAGATCGAGGATCTGCTCGTTGTAAATCTCTAGAAACCGTCCTTCGACTGTATACAGCCACCCTTGACTCTTGAGCCCGGATATATCACTAAAGATCTTCTCCACCGAAAGAGGAATCATGCCGTCATGGTCATGTGACATGGTGAACGTCTTGCCCGATCCGGTCTGGCCATAGGCGAAAACACACACGTTGTGGCCGTCCAAACTGGACTGCACAAGCTGCGAGATCTCGAGGAAAATGTCCGGATTGGGACTATTGACGAACACTTTGTCGAAATGGAACTGATGGGTCGAGACCCGGCTGGAAATTCCAGAGACGGAAGCCTTGAGAGTGAGTTCTTGTTTTCCCCTGCAACTGAACGTATCGGAGACGGAGATATCGGAGATATCCGTTTCGGGACTGGGGGGCCGGATCCGACAGAACACCCGGATATTTCCTTTGAGACTCTGGAGATTCTCATGCAAGATTCTCCTCTGGGCTTCAAGCAGCGGGAATGATTGTTTCATTTGTTCCGTTTGGTGCTGGAGTGTCTGAATCGTCTGTTCCTGCATATAAGTACTTTTCTTCACCTCTTCACACTTTTGGTTCTGGTTCTCCTGATCCAATTTTAGTTCCATCACCTTTTTCTGCTGTGCCCGTACCGACTCTTCCATCTCCTTCAAATGGTTTTGTACCTGCACAAGTCTGGACCTTTTTTGCCTCACTTCTTGTTCTAGTAATTCCTGGTCACGTGCCATCCTCTTCAAACTGACTGCAGCTTCCTCCATCTCCTGCTCCAACTTCGTCCCTGCCTTTTCACCATCTTCTTGGAGCCGCAATACCTTCCGGTGGTGATCCTCCTTGAGCCCGATAAGTGTCCGGTTAAGCTCCGACTTCTGCTCCTGGAGTTTGGCCTGCGCACGACCGATTTCGTCACGGAGACGTTGGTGCTCCAAAGCAGCCTTTTCACGGGACTTTTCGAGGCTGTCATGGATTTCCTGAGCCAATCCTTCCTTTAGTTTCAGTAAGCCCTCATCAATTTCCGCCGAAATCTGGTTTTTATGGAGCTGGAACTTTTGCCGCAAGCTGGAGAACGAATCCTGCTCAAATCCCTTCAAATGATCGAGATTCAACTTCTCCTGCTCAAGTTCCTTTTTAAGGTCGGCCACGTGATCCTCGAGTTTCCAGATCTCGAACTCTTGCTTTGAATTTTGGGTTTTGTAGTTGGTGATGCTTTGCGTTAAGAGCAGGAGCTTCTGACGTTTATGATGGATCTCCGATTGGAGGCCATGTTGACGATGAAACCCAAGCGACATTCAAATGGGTTATAAATGAGTAATGAGGCAATGAAACAATTAACAACTGTGAAATATGTGTGAAAAAATCTGAAACAAGTCTGAAACAGGTGATACAGTCTGAATAAGTCTGAAACAAGTCTGGGTCAGAAGTAACAGAATCTAATGTCAGTGAGATTTCAGATAATTGTGGAATAAATGGCGGTGTTCTGGAAAATGAATGATTTGGAAAAGATGTAACAGGTCTGAAACAGGTCTGAAACAGGTCTGAAAAAACTCCAAAATAACTCTAAAACAAGAGTCAAAAGTAGATGCAATAAATAGCAGATAAATAGAACAAATCAGTCGACTATGAACCAAATGAAAAAAGCTGTGGGAAAGGTGTGAAACAATTCTGAAACACGTCTGAAACACGTAAAACAACTCCGAAAAAACTTTGACCCACGTGTGAAACAAGTCGGAAACAAGTCTATAAATGACTTTTCTGAAACAGATATAAAACTAGCAGGACCACAAATATTGTATCAAGATCTGAATCCGAAAATTCGAAGTAATGATCTGGGGAAATGACACTGGTGTGTTAATGTACCACTGATAACCGCTATGAAACAACAAACAAACAGAAACAAATGTGAAGCAGTTGTGAAACAGGGACAATCCAATGTGAAACAAACCTGAAACAAACCTGAAACAAGTTATTGACACTAAGAGGAGATGAGGGAAAGAGTAGTGTGGTAGTCAGTCAGCTCAGATCAGTAGCTTTGTGAGGTAAACATGAGGGCGTATGTGCAGGAGTGATGTTGTCAGTCCGGTATATAACATACATACATCCGGACATTCTTCAATTTTACGAGATCATGAAACAACTCTGAAACTGAGTAAACTTTTGTGAAAACACTTATTTCAAAGTGATCAATAAATTTTGTCTTATCAACGACACTACGAAAATATATAATATGCACTACCGTCCTGCATACAACACATGTACACCTGTGTATTTCACAATTATACGAGTACATCAAACAAATTAAGGTCTTCAAACATTTCATTGAGTTTAAATTCAATGATTCTCACTGATTTTCTTCTTCCTTTCTGTTTTCTGTTATTTATGAAGAGAAATCCTGCATATAAGAACAAACATCCTTACATCCTTCAATTTTACCTCATTACGAAGCGACACAACATTAAATACATGGATTAACACTATAAAGGATTCACCTGAGTTATACAAGGTTACACATTTAGTTTGGGCCACATTTCGGCTGGTACTGCATATAACGTTATGATATCATTACATTCTACAGTTTTCAAGTACATATTACAAGATACTCAAGAAGAGAGGTTCCTCAAGGTCCTTGATGATTTAAATTGTCAAGTACTTTCTTTATTCTGTTTCTGGTTGGATTCACTGTATTATATTATTTGAATCCTGCATATAGTGCGTCTACATGCTGAACATTCTATAATTTTACGAGTACAAAACGACTTAAAAATTGTTTAAGTCCTAAAATTCAACCCTCACATAATTAATCAACAAGCGTGTTTTTGTCTTGCTCTAATAATTCACGATCCTGCATATACACACCACATCCTTACCTCCTGCTATTTTCCAGTCCCTGAAACAAAACTTCAAGGTTCTTAACGACCAATAGCAACTAATGTATTGTAATCGATTTTTGTCGTAAAATTATATGAAACTTTGGTTCTGTGATATATTCTGCATGTTCCTGTATATAACTCAAGTACCTCCACACATTCTACAATTTTACGAGAAAATGCACCAAAAACCAATTCGGGTATTTTGCGTATAGCCCCTAGGGACGCCCATTGGTCAGTTTGGCTTTACTGTTTCTGAAATGTGCAGATTTATGCATGTTCCGGCATATAACCCATGTGCACCCATACATCCTACAATTTTACGAATGCACGTAACAACTTTGCAGCTGACAGGAGTTCAACGTCGTGTCTTCAAGAATATTCAAGAGTGAATTTACATAACTTTGGCGGATTATGTGCTATGCATGATATTAAGCGTGTCCTGCATATAGCGCACATTACCTAGGAATTCCACGATTTTACGAGAACATGAAACAAATCCATAAATGGAAATAAGACTCGAAATACCCTGACTTATGCAAGCATAAAAATGAAAGAAAAATAATTAATGTACAGCGTTTTGTCACTTTATCTGTACGCGCCTGCATATACATCAAAACATCCTTACATCCTTCAATTTTACGAGAAGATGAAACGAAGCAATACTCCGAGATATCCATTGTTTTTTCTCGAATTCACTCGACTAAATTTGCAGTCACTCTTTTAGTGCATGCACCTTCTACAACCGTCCTGTATATAGCATGCATACATCCGAACATCCTACAATTTTACGAGTAATGAAACAGATGTGAAACGTTAAATTTCATGGAAAAGAAACTTGTATCAAATATTTTCTTCAATCTGTTCGTCTGTGACTTATTATGTATGGTACTGCATATACGCCAAACACTTTACATCCAACATTTTTCAAGTACAACTAGAAAAATGAACCTGAGGAGTCCACAGATTTCTATATAAATGAGTATTTCATCAGCCAACACTGTTACGTTTTTCTTTTGTGTCATATTGACCATAATCCTGCATATACAATACATACATGCATACATCCTACTATTTTACGAGTTCCTCCTGCAATGCATGCATAAAGACTATTATAGAGCTCAAATTGCTCTTTTAACTCCAGGTAATTTGTCTTTCCTATTCTTGGTTTGTGAGTTATTATGCATGGTCCTGCATATACTCCATCTATTCCCTTACTTATTACAATTTTACGATTGCATGAAAAAATATGTTACTGAAAACGTAACAGACCAAACAGTTCAAAAAATGATTTGGCCGGTTCCTTTTTACTTCTCTTGGAAGGTAATATTTTTGCATCGGACTGCATATAGTCTACATAGTCCCATACATTCAACAATTTCACGAGGTACTAGGAAATCAACAAACGGAAAGGAAACATTGAATCTTAAAGTGGTTTCTGGAAGGAAACGGTATAAATTTGGTACTGATTGAGAGCCAAATAATGGTATTATTCAAATTCCTGCAGATAAGCAAATAACTTTGCCAAATCCTGCAGTTTTATGAGTACCTAAAAGAGTTGAATTTCCCAAAGAATTATAATCAATGACTAGATAAATACTTTTTTTATTTAAGCGGGGGATAGTATGCACATATGGTCATAACCTGCATATAACGTTTTTTACCCATAGATTCTGCATTTTACGAGTTTCTGAAACACCCTGAAAGCTCTCCCCTGCAAATCGAAATTCAAAGGGGTCCCCCAGATGCATTTATTGTATACTTTTCAATGTATATGCAATATTTGATGCATTCCTGCATATAAGACAGAAACATCCATACATCCTGCTATTTTACGATAACCTGAAACAAAACGTTCTTAAAATTTATTATAATCTTTAAACAACTCCATCCTTTATTGCCTCGGGTATGCACGAAATTTTGTATGTTCCTGCATACAACTGGCCTACAGTACATATTATAATTTTACGAGTTCCCAAAAAACGAGTCAATTCAAATTCTGTCTCTGGTGAAACTGAAAGAATTAAACACGTTATTTGCCAATAAGCTTTTGGTTCGGTGTCATAGTAAGTTCACTCCTGCATATAAATATACAGCTTTCACATCCATACATCCCACAATTTACGACTACCACACCAAAAGCTTAGGCATATAAGTAAGCGAAATGCTATTATTCTTTGTCTCAATCATCCATGGCTTTTGTTAGCCTTATGTAAGGAGTTAAACATATTCCTGCATATAATCTAGATACACCCGTACATCCTCGGGTTTTACGAGTTCATGAAACAATTCATGAAACAACAAGTACCCCAAAGATGTCAGTATAGAAACTGTATGGTCAATATAATTTGGTGCTTTAGTTTTTAAGGTGCAATATTCACTTAATCACTCAAACACTGAAATACCCACACACAATTCACAGTCAAAGACGTCATACACTCTTTAAACACTTGAAACACTTCTGAAACACTTCTGAAACATTTCCCGAAAACATCTTCGCTCTTTAGGTTCCTCGTGCTAGTTTTAGGGGCACGCCTTGCTCATATAAGTAGCACTAGACCCAACCATCGTTCATTCTTGAAATATTCCAACCACTTTTTGAAGACATATAGCAATCGTTATCCCCCTATTATCCACAATACCAATGCCTTTTTTCTCTACCACCCCCAAAGCCAATACACTTCAAATTTTGTAAATGATCCTGCATATACAGTGATCACACCTGTGCATCCCAACATTTCAATACTTCCCCCATAACAAAGCCGCCAATCCATCAATTTCTTGAATCCAAAGAAGATTTTCTCACATCGTTTTCCATTCTTTCTGGATATTTCTCTGTTTGGATATTTCGCTGTTTGAATATTCCGCCTCCTGCATATGCGCGCGATGATGGGCTCACCAAAATCTCATCTCATCAGTACACACGCAAATGGCCAAACCACAGCCCAAAGGCAAGATCAGCATCAAGCAAAAAGTTCCTGTAAAAGGAAAGAGGAGTGCATCCAGCCGAGACTCTGCGGAAGGTGCAGGTCTGAAACACATGTCTGCAGGAGACAAGCTGCACGAACAGCAGAAACCAAGCAAATCCACCAAGTCCGCCAAATCCAAAGCTGTCGATCCCGAATTTTCAGACGATACAGACTCGGGGCTCGATGAAGATGATGAATTGGGAGTCCAAGGAGTAGAAAGTCCTGATGAAGAAAGCCAGGATTCGGACATTTCCGGGTCCGATAATGAGGAGATGGAAAAAAGTGACCAGTCAGACGAAGAAATCGATGACAACGACTCTAACGACTCAGAAAATAATGACAAGGGTTCACAAAACGAAGGTGAAGATTCTGAATCGGAATTCCCAATGAGGAAAAAGAAGAAAACTGCCGATGACGGCCGTCAAACGTTTGCTAGTGCGTTCAATGCGATCATGGGGTCCAAATTGAAGGCGTATGACCGGAAAGACCCCATCTTAGCCCGGAACAAAACGGTATCAAAGGAGTTGGAAAGTCACAAGTTGGAAGCTCGGGCAAAAAGAGCTCTTCAGACCGAGAAAATGGAGCTTCTTAATAAGTATCACGTGACCGAGCTCTTACCCCTGGCCCTGGAGCCCGAAAAGGTCCGTGCTTATTTGGACAAGGAAAAGGCATTGAAGAAGATCGCCCAAAGGGGTGTGGTAAAGCTTTTCAATGCGGTCATGTCGTCCCAAACGTTGGTGTCTGATGAAATGGAACACGAGCATGCAGGACCCCAACGGAAACACGAGCTTTTGACTGAAGTCACCAAACTGACCTTTTTGGATATGGTCAAGGCTGCAGGCGAAAAGGAATAAATGTATGAAGAATAAATTAGATTTCAGGAATACGTGGTAAGGCCATGTGGTGTTGGGTGTGATCAGTCACGTGATGTCACTAATATTTCTTCCATCGTAGTATTAGACCCATTGTATACCTTAGTCTTTTATATCGCAGAAGCACCCTTCCTATTGGCCAAATGGTTGAAGGAAAGGTCACATGACTAGAATGGTGGTTAGTATGGCTGGCTGGTAGAAGTGCTTCTATGGGAGACCTGGAATAGAGTAGTTCTTAATTCTTGTTCAATAGTTTAACTGTGGAATGGAATGGTGAAGTGTAGCACACTAAAGCTTGTGGATCTTACCACTCGAATGTTACCACTTATGTCTATGCACGTGACATGTGATACTGTTAAATCATGCAATGTAATGATACTCCATAAATGGCGGATGATGGTGGACCAATAGTAGCTATTGGTTGAATCAAGTGACCAGGGTCTCAGACGCGGGAAGTAACCGAGATGAGGGAATCATTTGGAGTAGTAGAGGGGGGGCTGTTCTTGTATGAGCCATAATGGGCAGGAACTTTACCTCTCCTTTAACTTTAGTCTGAGCTTCAATCCCCAATTTCAGTCCGAGCTCAAATCTCCAATACCTTGAATTTAAGTTTGAATCTCCATTAAGTTCTATCAGAGCATCATAAATCTTAAACGATTGTTTGATTACTTGATTGAACAGCCTGTAAGATTGTAGTAAGATCCATCGTTAGTATCAGTGGAGCAATGATTAATGAAGTGGTTCCGCCTGAAAAAGTCAAATAATGCAGTGTGGGAAGTTTTCGGGCCTTGCTTCTGTATGTTTTTGAATATTCGAGATTTTTATTAATAAACCTTTTGGAAGACTGGTGGAATGGACTGGCAGAATGGTGGAATGGACTGGTAGATTGTTAGAGTGGATTGGTAGATTGGTAGAATGGAAGGAAAGGACAGGGAAGAATAATTATAAAGAACCAGTAACTTGGATAAATGGCCAGACCAATGAGGTGGAACAAAAGGGTACAATATGCAGAATGGTCAGGAAATAAAGAATAATTTCTTCATCTCTTGTTTTGTCTTGTCGGCTGTATTCGGCCTACTCCACTTTAGACTCCGATAAGGAGGTGATGGACTGGGTTGGTCTTCAAAAAGGACGACCAGAACTGAAATTGAGTAATTGTCCATTTCTGGCGTGTCTCTGGTAGGATCAGTCACGACGCAAGACTGTTCAATCCTGATATCGCCAACTTAAAAAGTATCGAAATCCGGAAAGAATTGTAGAGCTAGAACGGTTACGAATGTGTTATTCGTGAGCACTCTAGTCCCTATTCGGTATGATATTGTTTATGTTTGAACTCCTCTGACCGGTTAGTGTCTCTGGCTCGGTGCCTCTTGAATCAACACCACGCGTTATATTGAAACTGACACGTTCCGTACCCACACCTTTAGTTCAGCTAAGACGATTGAGCTAATCAAAGGCGATTGAGCTCAGCTAAGACAATGGAGCTTAGCTAAGGCGACTAAAATCATCTAAGACAATTGATGGCTCGTTTTAAGTAGGTATATCCAGAAGGAGAATCTGCTATTGGTGAATAGCTAGATACCTGAGGAGGCCACTAAAATAGCTTCTGTTTGATTTTTGATTTGTCAACCCAACATTGTTAGTACAAGAAGACGCCATAATCGAAACAAACCAGTAGCAACTTCTTAATGTGGCTGAACTTCCATTTTCGTTCATCCGTTGACGTTGATTACCAATCCGTCCTAACTCTTGAACTGGACGTAGGTAAATAGTCTAGAAGATATTAGTTGATTCGGTGGAGGGTATTGGTGTTGAGTAACTGTGGCTTGTTTGCTCACTTTTCACATTGGAATAATACCTTTTCAAGGGTAACGTTCAGAGGGATAAAGCATGATACTAACTTTTTAGAGTCAGTAGAAGTAGTGCAACATCCAGGATGCTTTGGCCAATTATTTGATGGAGGTAAGAGAGTTTCTCAGTCAAAGGGTGTTTTCCAAACCCATCCACTTGCAAAGTTCCACTTGAAGAGTTCCTCATGAATATTGATCCCAGTCCTGAGACACCAATTCGTCGTTGACCATTATTACCGTCTCAATTCCCGATTCAAAAGAACCTTCCATAAATATCTTTTGACAAAAACCATTTCTTCTGACCAGAGCACACGTTCAGCAGAATTGTGTCAAGCAAGTCCATAATTACTCTTTCTGGTGTTTCAGAATGGGATCCAATCACTGAAACCAATTAAGCTCAAAAACATCCTTTAAGAGGCACAAAAATGAACATATAGTCATAAAGATGGAGGTTCTATATTTGGTTTTGCACAAAAAAGATGGTTTTAGGAAGACAATTTGCATCTCTCAAAGTGAAGCTCACACTAAGCAAAGAAGCAGTTCTGACCTTCCAACAGATTGCATGAACGTCTGATCTCCAGAAAATGACCCTAAAAGTTATGTTCGATTATTTCAGCTCATATCCACAGTTAAGCTTCCACAGGTCATCCTAAGAATCATCAAAACGCTCTTTATGCTTTGAAAGAGGTTGATTCCTTTGGCTAGTCAAGGTCTTAAACACCCTTGTAGATATTAGACCTTCTAAACCAAATCTTCCAAGGCTCTATGGTCCTCCAAAGAAGACATTCCAAAATCTAGCCTTTAAAGTGTATGCGCACCTGACTTTTTCATCAATGTATCCCTGTATCGATTAATCATATCACGATTTACCGGACTATTGCTTCAAAAGAATCAACTTTAAAGTATGATGTTTTGAAGCCAAAATCAGATCAGAATCAATGTAAGGTTGTATAGTTGCTGAGGCGAAGAGTCTCCTGAACCGTGATCCCAAATTCAAGGGTTCAACCTCTAAAGCTCAACCTCTGAGATCCAGGAATCATTATTTCAACCTGCAAATCAGTTCCAGAACTCCACTTCAAAATTTGAGATAAATGTGTTTGTAGAAGCAAACTCATATATCGTCCAAAAGTTCTTCTTCAAATCCAAAGGCAAGAGTCATTCTTTATCAACCCTTCTTTGGGATCACTTTTACGGATCTCCGATATCCCTGTTCTCTCCGATCACTCAACCAAGGACTGTGATGGCTCCTCTTGAGTTGCTTCTGCTGATCACTGCCCACTGAAGTTTTTTTTTTTTTGCACATTATAAGACGTAGTAGATGTCATGATGTAGTTGTTCCTATTCTCTTGCATAGAGAAATCAAACAATAAAACAACTCTCGAAAACCTCTGAAGAACTAGTCAACTCTCGAAAACCACCGATGAACTAAGGTGGCAAAACTCTCATTCTCATTGAAAATCAAAGAGACAATTACTTCCTCACATGTCACGGATCAATTTTCATTTCAAAGAATATGTTGACTGTTTGAAATCCTTTAAATGTCCACAAAACAAACACACCCAAAACGTCAACATTTATTCTTCGATACTTGTTCCAGAACAAAAAGTGCTAGGCAGGAAAAAAGGGCCCTATAAAATTATCGCGGGGGAACAGCTTCTTTTATAGACTTCTCATCTGAGGGCGAACTCAAAACCACCACAATGCACAAAGTGTCAGATTTCTGTTTCATATCTTTTGCAGCCACGCGCCCGTGCGTTTATAAAACACCTTTACGTTTGTAAACCTAGCATGCGGGGGTGCGGCGCCGTTCGTAGGTCGTGCACGGACCAAATGATGACTAATCGCAAACGGGAAAGTGTGACGATTTTCACGAGGGATAATGTAACAGGGACAAAATTTTGGGGAAGTCGCAATTCGCGGCGGGCGCAAGGGACGCCATTAGCGCAATTGGACTCGCAATTAGACTCGCAATTTAGACAAGCCCGGAAAAATAGTGCGGCTGCCCAGCTGCGGTACCAGATGGGCGGGTGCGCTACCCAAGTGGGCCTCATGCGCGGCCCCCGCACAATGCAACCGCCATGCACGCCGCGATGCCCCTGCACCCTCGACTATTATATAAACCCACCACGTCTACCCTCATTCCCTCTACCTAGTTTTTTTGCCACCTACATTTCTCCTCTCCAATTGAACTACCTAATTCTTTGATTGATTCCTTTTGCGACACTTGATTGGGCAACCTTTTCCTGTCTAGAATACTGGTCCACTCCCTGCGATACTGGTGCCTACCAGTACTTGTCCCAACCTCTCAACCCCTTTTTCTACTCTAATCTCTATATATAATGCCTGACCGGATCCAATTAATGGGCAAACGGATTCAGTCGTTAAGGGGCCCAACGGCTAACCGCCCAATCGTGCTTACTCGCCCCTCGAATGACGATATTACTCAGTTATCCCACTATCCAGGGGTACGCAGCGACATTACGCCTTCGGAGTCCGCCGGCCAGGTGTCCCAATCCCAATACAAACAACAAGCAAGCGAGGGCCGCATCATGACGTCTCGGTTTCCCGAAAAGAACATGATGCGTATTATTGGCAGTTGCCTCTGGGCGTTTTCCGGGGGGTTCTCGGATGCTGCTCCTGGTGCACTTCTTCCCACGATAGAGGCCCACTATAATATCTCGTATTCGGTGGTGTCGCTTATCTGGATGTCGAATGCCGCCGGTTTCATTTTGGTGGCGATTTTCTCCCATAAAATCCAACCTTGGTTCGGCAAAGCCAAGTCCATTCCGCTCGGATGTATCCTTTCCATTCTTATGTACTCGATGGTAGCCAGCGGAGGTCCATTCCCACTTATTGTGGTTGGATTTTTCTTCGGAGGAATGGGACTAGCCATAGTATTGGCCCAGGTCAACATTTTCTTGCTGAAATTAGATAAAAGTTCCAAATACCTCTCCTTCTTTCATGGGGGGTACGGGCTTGGCGCCACGGTGTCACCATTTGTGGCCACCACGATGATCGAACACAACATCCATTGGAATTACGTATATATCGTGAACTTGGGCTTGATGTTGATCAACTTGGTGTTTTTGTTTTTTGCTTATAGAGGGGCAGACACAGATTTGAAGCCCTGGGACCACTCCGAGGAGAGTGACCGCCTTATTGATCCAGACCAAACCACCACGGTGGAATCCGCAACCCGTACACCTCTGCCCGAACAGGATATTGGGTTAGAAACTTTACGGGAAAATGTTACCCGGGCGTTCGACCTGCAAAAAGGTCAGAGAGACATTAACGACGACATTCTCCCCGACACCCGTGCACCCGACCCCGGGCTGGCCCGTGTGCCCGACATGTCCAAACTCTCGACCCCAACCGTTGCAACGACACAAGTCCAAAGTGCCATGCGCCTGGCTCTTTCTAATAAGCTCACATGGATGATCTCGCTTTATGTGCTTTGTTACCAGGGCACAGAAGTTGCGTTAGGAGGCTGGATTGTCTCGTACTTGGTGGATTATCGCCACACCAGTGCCTCCTACGGATACGTGCTGAGTGGATTCTGGGGTGGTTTGACTCTAGGCAGGATTGTCTTGACCAGACCCCTCCACAAGCACTTGGGAGCCCGGAGATCCGTCAATATCCTCGTCTATTTCACACTTATTTTCTTGGTTTTGACATGGGTCATACCTAACGACATTGGGCTGGGTGTCTTTGTCTCCTTGGCTGGTGTCACGATTGGCCCAGTTTACCCCATGTTGATTACTACAGTTTCAGCAATGCTTCCCCGGAAAATCCAGGTCGTGTCGCTTACAATAATGACTGCATTTGGGTCCAGCGGAGGAGCCCTCATTCCATTCTTTGTGGGGTTGATCCTGCAGTCAGCGGGAACGTTTGTGGTGCTTCCCGTATGTATCACAACCTACCTGTTGGTGTTGATCATGTGGATCTGCTTGCAAATGGTCGGCTCACGTGATCAGTACCTTCCCCTACCCCGTCGTTTCCTCGCCGCCATCTTGTGAAACAAAAACAATGCCTAGAAATGACACAAAAGTGGTTGTTCTATTGGCTTGCATTATGGTAAGTTCCTTGGAGCTGGAAAGGGTCAGTGGATGTCTATGTGCAGACCAGACGATCATTCACAAACCAAACACAGCTTTTTACGTCTATAGAGTAATCAGCAACCCTGAGATATCAAGCGATATTAATGAATTCAATGGAGGTTATGTGCAGTATTAACTGAACAGAAACAGCCCTAAGAAAACCAAAATGTCCGTTTCGGGATAAAAATGGATAAAGTACAGGTTCCCATACAATAATGACTTCTTTAATACAATACAGTAGCCAACATATAAGTAGAGGATTTAGTGAGGGCTATCAGACTTGCTTGTATGCAGGCTTTGCCTTTATATACAGGTTTTCATTTACTATTTACCGTATGCAGTATTAAAAATCCACATACAGTCCGTGCGCATATCAACTCGCACCTGAAACACTTCCCAAACGTCTCCCACACATGCCCATTGAAGTTCTGATCAAGCAAGGCGACGCCGCTGCCAAGGCAAACGACTTTCTTACCGCCATCTCCAAGTACACGGAAGCATTGGGCGAAAACCCCCAGGCGTTTGCACCGCTTATAAAGCGCGCCCAGACCTACACCAAGCTTTGTGACTATGATTCCGCCAAAGCCGACATTTCCAAGGCGTTTACGATTCTGGAACAACGCGGCAAAATGGCCGATAAGGCCACGTGTTATTTCCGGCTTGGAGTGGTGAATTATTCGGAAAAGCGCTATGTGCAGGCGTACACCAATTTCCAGTGGGCCAAGACGTTCAAGAGCTCGGAGCCAGCTTTGGATATATTGATAGAAAAGGCCCGTCGTGATTGTATTAAGAATGGGCTTGACTACGGGAATTCAGGAGGGGCAAGAGGATTTGAAGTGGGGTCTGGTTTTGGGCAGGACACGACCTTGGGCCAAAGCCAAAATTCAGGCCAAAGTGGCCAGATTTCGGGCCCTGGGGTCTCCGAGACGATATCGGAGCCCACATCCGTGGCCACTTCCGAGCCAACCTCGGAGGCCACCTCGGTCTCGGCCCTGGTGCCCGGCCTGAGCCTGGCCTCCGTGGAAGCCCTCAACAGAACGGCACCCATCAAACCCAAAATCAGAGACGAGTGGTACCAGAGCAAAGACCGGGTCACCATCACCATCTATGCATCCAACGTTGCGTCGGAGGCGGTGCACGTGACCTTCACCAGTCGGACTGTTTCGGTATCGTTTCCCACGTCGGAAAACTCCGAGTATAATTACTCGGTAGATCGGTTGGCCGGAGATATACTTCCGGACAAAAGCTCGTACAGTGTGATGGCCAAGAAAATTGAAGTTGTGCTCATTAAGGCCGTGGCCACCAAGTGGTCCTGCATCGAAGCACAAGAACCAATTCCAGCCGTTTCCTCTGAACCTGGCTCTGTTCCAGCGTACCCCTCTTCGTCCCGCAAAAAGACCGACTGGGCCAAGTTCGATGTGCAGGAAGAGGAAACCGACGGTAACCCTGAAGATTTCTTTGCCAAGCTATATAAAGACGTGGATGAGGATACGCGGCGGGCCATGATGAAATCGTACGTGGAGTCCAATGGCACGGTGCTCACAACCAACTGGAAGGAGGCCAAAGATAAGAAATTCGATACAAGGCCTCCGGACGGAATGGAGGCGAGGAAGTGGTGAGCTATTTGGGTGGATTTTGGGATGAGGAACTGCAAATGGTGTTTTGGTTGATGTTTCACTGTTTCATGGTTGTTTCATGCTTGTTTCACTGTTTCATGGTTGTTTCACTCTTTTTGATGCTAGTGTCATGGTTGTTACATTATACAGCTTGATTTACTCTTTTGTGAAGAGTATCATACGTGGTGGTTAAGACTGTTTGATGCTGGTTTCATGGTGAATTTGTTATAGTTTTACAGGCTGTTACAGGTGAGTCGTTCTACATGTTTGTTTCATAGCTGTGCCATGCTGAAACGCTGATTGGTTATTGATTGCTTTTTTGTGGTCATTTCATTGGCGTTTCATGTCTGTTTCATGGATGTTTCATTGTCGTTTCAGAGTCGTTTCACAATTGTTCCATAATTGTTTTATCGGCGTTTAGAGCTGTTTCATTGTCGTTTCATTGTCGTTTCACGGTTGTTTCATGTTGTTTCATAATGTCAGTTTTCAACCTCATTCAACCCAAAGGAGCTACAAAGTGTTCATGGTGAAATAGTCATATTCTGGGTATAGTTGTTTCATGGCTGTTTCAGACTTGTTTTACAGTTGTTTCAGAGTTATTTATGGTGGATTTGTTCGTGGTTGCTTCATTTTTCCTGGCTATTCTATTGCTATATGCTTGCTGGTGGCCAAACTGTTACCTTGTTTCATGATTGTCCAAAATGACAAGTCCAGGTTGTGCATGATTGTTTCATGGCTGTTTCATGGTGTAATAGCTCAGTTTTTGACTGTTTCAACTACAGATTTTTCACGATGATTCTAAACGTCATCTTTTTCTCCCGGTGAAACTGTTACAAGTTGTTGGCTTTCATGGTCATAGTGCTACGATTGGTAAGGGCTGTTTCATGAGTGTTTCATGACTGTTCAATAACTGTTTCATGCTTTCTGACTTGTTACCGGCAAATGTCACATGGCTATTGAGAGTTGTTCGGGATCGTTTATTGTGAAGCTATGAAGATGCTAACGGTTATTTCAGTGTTGTTTCAGTGTTGTTTCAGTGTTGTTCCAAGGTTGTTTCAAGGTTGTTTCATGGTTGTTTCAGTGTTGTTTCATGGTTGTTTCAAGGTTGTTTCATGGTTGTTTCAAGGTTGTTTCAAGGTTGTTTCAAGGTTGTTTCATGGTTGTTTCATGGTTGTTTCATGGTTGTTTCAAGGTTGTTTCAAGGTTGTTTCAAGCTTTTTCCAGTGCTGTATCAGAATTGTGTCAGTGCTATCTGAGAGTTGTTTCAAAGTTGTTTCGTGGCTACTCATTTGCTATGGTCCATGGTGTACATGGTAAATTAAGGTCTTGAATTGTTGGGTGTCCGAATCACTAGACAATTGTGGTTGTTTCAGGTTTATGATTATACAGGAAATAGACCCTGATTCAGTGGCTGTCATCAACGTTTCATGCTTGTTTCAGGTTCATCGTTCTACTGGTTGGCCTCTTGTGCTTGTTTCATAATTGTTTCATGGTGAACTGTCTAGAGGCTTTCTTATTTCACAGCTATTTCAAGTATGTTTCATTGTTGTTTCATGTTACTTCCTGTTGTTTCATGTTTTCATGCCATATGCTGCTTTCTGGTATGGGTGCTCATAGTCAAACTATTAGGGTTGTTTTACAGCGAAGGTTGGTGCTGACTGTCGTGTTTCATGTCAGTTTCAAAAGTGTTTCAGGCTTGTTTCATCGCTGCTTTCGTCTGTTCTATAAGCTAACCAGCTACATGGTGAATGTCATAGTAATTCATGATTATCTTTCTAATGCTGTTTCAGTTTTGTTTCAGTATTGTTTCAGTATTGTTTCAGTATTGTTTCAGTATTGTTTCATGTTTGTCACATCTCGTTCAATAAACACACTGTTTCATGGTGTTCATGGTATTTCTGATATTATTATGTGTTCTTGATAGCTACATTATGAGTTCTCGATATGTTTCCGGGTGGTGCCTACAGGCCTGGTGCTTGTTAGAGATTGTTACAAGATGTCATGTGACTGATCACCTGACACCGCCTATTGATGCATGCAGTCCCCATATGCTTCCTGCACTCCCGGCCAAAACTTTATTCTGATTGGCTCACCGGCCCAGACCCTAGCCCCTTGCACCGCACGCCCCATGCACCAGGCGTTTGGGAGGACTATCTCGAGCGCTGCAACGCATGATAGACGCACCGATGCGCCTGTGTGCAGGCGCTATGCACCCTCACGCGGCCAAGCCAGGTTATTTCATGCGCGTCCCTAATCGCAACTTTTAACCCTTCCCTCCTCATTATAAAAGGCCTGCTCCCCCCTGCTTTTCTACTCCATCATGAGTTATGTTTACCGCCTAACTTGGTATGTTCTTTTGTTTATTTTGAGCTAACGCCTTTGTCTTGTGACGCTATCATCTTTTGTTCTGCCGTGTCCGCTGTGTTCCGCCGTGTTACATTCTTGTTACAGCCAGTCAAATCAGCCATTCAAATCAGCAACCAATCAAATCAGCAACCAATCAAATTAGCAACCAATCAAATTAGCAACCAATCAAATCAGCATCAAATTAGTCACACTTTTAGAGAATAGTTAGGGATCAATCATACGCAATCGTAACCAGAAAATTTCATAGATCATTGGGATCAAGGGGCGGGTCTTCGTTGAGAGCGGATCAGTGCTTATCTTTGAACGCACGGGTTTGAGGGGGCTAAGTGTGGCGATTTTAGGTGTGTGTGGAAGTCAGAGAAGATAACTTAGTCTTGATGTCTCTCTGGAAACAATCCATATCTGTCCATTTCTCTGGATTATGGTGAGGGTTAGCGTTGTATGTGATTTTCAGCACCTACTATTGCACCACCCAATTCTACAGCACTCTCGTTGACTCTATATGATCTGATCTATTACTTTGGGCTTTCTATGGATCAATCTTGTGAAACACTCTTAATGAAGACTTTGGGTTGATTGTGATCTACTGTGGCTTTTGCTCTTGGCAATTGGACTTTTGCTGATTACTTATTCGATTGATCTGTTGATTGATCTGTTGATTGATCTGTTGATTGATCTGTTGATTGATCTGTTGATTGATCTGTTGATTGATCTGTTGATTAACTCACTTGGCCTTATGAAGACCAACGTTGAGGCTTGACTCTTTAGCATTAGTCATTTGATCGACTTTTCATGGTTGAATCCTGATGATAGGTTTTTTGTGGAGTATTTTAATGACTTCTTCATCTGACCAGTGATGCTACTGATTTTAATGACTCTGTCTTGGTCATATCTTGACTTTCTGACTATTCAGCGACATTATGGATCAGAGCTTCAAGCGTGTGGCTATTGATGTAGCTATTAGTGACTGACTTGTTACAGCAGTCCTATGGCTAAGTCAATGTAGTCTTCAAACAGTCAATCTTGATTTCTTGTGAGATTCATACGAGAGGTTCAAGCAAAGGCCTGTGGCTAAGTCATACGATGATTTAAACTTATGGCGGATCATACAGTTTGTCCTTGGCTGAATGCCAGACCAGGTACAACTTGGTGGTATTCAATTACATTACTAACCTTAGGCCTGCTAGTCCAGATATTCTCTCTGTTTCTGTTACTGGCAACTTTGATGGCTGGTCCAGATCTGAGCTCGGAAAGCTCCACAAGAATGCATTCTCGGAGATGTATGAGACCTTCGTAAAGGTGTCCGAGAAGCAAAAGTTGGTTTTCAAATTCATCCTTAATGATGAATCTTGGCAAGTAAGCGAATCGTTTAAAGCCGAATTCGACGAGCATGGCAATCGGAACAATTACGTCGAGGCCAGCGAGTTGGTTCCCTGGGAGGATTCCTCTGAGCCACTCGAAGACAAGACTTCTACTCAGCCAATACAAGTCAAAACTTCAGTCTCAACTGAAAGTGCGCTGGAGCCAATCAATGAATCGGTTTCGCCAATTGTGAATGAAACTTCCGTTGAGCCTGACAATAATTCCGCTGATCCAGTTAATGAGAACTCTCACTCTAAAAATAATTTGGTTGACCCAGTTGATGAGTCTGTTGTTGCAGTTTATGAGTCCGTTAACCCAGTTGATGAGTCTGTTGTTCCAGTTTATGAGTCCGTTGGCCCAGTTGATGAGTCCGCTGGCTCAGTTGATGAGTCCGCTGGCTCAGTTGATGAATCAATTAATGATTCCGCTTTTGAAGTGACTGAAGATGCTAGTGGATCAAAAGCGGTTCCAGCTTCTGATGATGGGACCGAATCAAACATACACCACGACCACGAGATTCTTATCATTTCCACACCCAATCTGTGCGGAAACGGCACCGTGGATTCATGGCACGAAGCAGGCGAAATCTACGATCCTAATGACGACAAAGAGAACTTGGAGTACTTGCTGCCAGCGGAATCGTCATTTACTGAGCTCTCTTTCGTGACCAGCGATACCAAGCTCCAGACACCCCAACTCGAGATGCTCCTGGGCTGCACCCGGAAATCACTCGAAGAGAGCTTCGACTCTACTGTTGACGAGACTCAATCGAGTGTGAACACTACTCGAGTCTTGGGCATAATTGAGGGTGCAGGAGGGGTCAACGACCGGTTGGGAGAGTTGACCAAACCGAGCGAATCACGGCGGTCTAGTGGTTTCTTCGGCCGTCTCCTGGGTTTCTTCAGGAGCTAGTCGAGGTGAGGTGGTTGAGGTGCCAGGTCAAGAGTCGGGTTGAGATTTGTGTGTGAAACCCCAAGATGGCAAGATACTAGGATGTGGATACTTGGTTTCAAAAAGCAATCCTGGTATTAAGATGGTCTACTGTTTAATTTTTTCTGAGCTATTAGCCTGGTGCTAATATGGCTAGTGCAGTGACCCAGTGTGTCCTGGTCTGGCATGGTGTGGCCTGGTGTGGCATGGTGAGTGGCATGGTGCAGTTAGCTAATATAGTGGCCAGTGTTTCGAGCAAGGAATAGAGCTCGATGGTAATACTGTTACATTATTGACTGATCAATCCTGGTCTTTGAGTCGGAAGTGTTCAGATTCCCATCGGTTCTTTGAGTTAGTCGGTTCCAGAGATATCACCAAAGTCCTGCTGATCCGGCGATTAATGTTTGTTTCAAAGTTTGTTCCAAAGTGTTTTGTCTGTTCGTTGTGTTCCTTCTGTCAGTATTCGTTTCTATCTGTCAGTATCTTTTCGTTTGTCTGTTGGATTACTATTTAGTACTGTCGGGCAGGCTACTTGCGACCCTTCTTCTTGCTTTTCTTCTTCTTGCTCTCATCCTTCTTCTCCTCCACCACGAGTTTCTCTTCAGCCACAGAGACTTCGGGTTCCTTGAACTCGAGGTTACTCATCACAGCAGCAACTCCAGAAGTGCCCAGAGTTCCCAGAGTGCCAAGAGTGCCAAGAGTTCCCAGAGAAGTGGGCTTGGAGTCATCAGTGGAAGTACCAGAAGTCTTTGGCTCAGACTCGGGGGTCACGTGCTTCTTGGAGCTGGCCACGCCCCGGGGGCCCAAAAACGCCAAGAGCTTCGACAATTCCTTGGCCTTATACGTCGAGTACACCAAGCACTTGGACGACTGAGAGTCGTACACCTTGAACTTGACGATATTCTTTGCTCTTCTCTCGTCACGTGCCAGGCCCAGGCCGCCTTGCGTGGCAGTTTTCCCGTCCTTGCCGGCTTTTTTCCCCGCTTTTTTCTTGCTCATGTTGGCGTATGTGATGGAGACACTTGCTCCGGGGTACGCCTCGAAGAGTTTCAGCGTGGACTCGATGAAGCTGTCCATGGTGGATGAGTGTGAAGAAGCCAGAGTTTATATGCGAGTTTGGATGACGCACCGCGACTTTTGGGACCCACTAGTGGGTTTATGGGGCGCGCACGACTTTTGGTAGGGAAGGGTTTTCAAGGCCCCAGTAAAGGCCAAGGGATAAATTAGAGTATGACAAACAAGCTGATAAGTTAGATAGGCCACGAAAATGGTTTGATTATATTTTATTTTATTCTTGTGTACTGAAGTAGTAAAAATATGGTATAGGATAATTAGATCATTATGGAAAAGGGTAATATATATGCATTAATGTCATCAGAGGTATTCAAAAAATCATGGTAAGTATACACTATACAAATTACTTAGGAGTATCAAAAAAAATGGGATAACTATATGTTATATTTAAGCTACTAAAAATACTAAAGTCAGCTATGGCATATCAATAGATAATAATCCGTTTTTTTCGGTTTTTTTTTCGGAACTTTTGGAGAATATTCATCCGTTTATTAAATTCAGTTATTCTTTTAGTATTTGGTTCTTCTACTTCCAAGTAGTGAGTCTTAGTGTTTTAGGAATGGGTGCCCAGGCTCAATGTCTGCAGGCTGCTTCTGGAAAAAAGCCTTGCAACAAAGTGAAACATACAAAAAGGGTCTTTTCCAATTGGCAAATTTTCAGTGGACTTTTTCAGCCACCGGAAGTTGTTGGCCAGTTCTTTGATTGGCTTGGGAAGTTGTTAGTATGAAATTTTCTATACACCCATCAACAAAAAAGTGGTGTAGTTTTGCATAAGCTAGAATGATGCTTTTATGTGATTGAAATAAATAGCAACATCAACAAAGAAAAAAAAAGCATAATTAGTAAGATTCCCATTAGTGTAAGTTTTTGTGTTGCGCACGACTCTACTATATGGAGCCTAGAATGGAATTCAATGATCAGGGGAGTTACCTAATACACCGATCAAGCTTTCTATATGGTTTATGAAGTGAATGAAGTGTTCTGAAGTCCATGGTGTATACTCTTAAAGTCTTGGTGTTTTGTGCAGCGCACGACTCTACTTTACAGAGCTATAAATGGAATTTAAAGTTCAGAAGAGTTACGTGGTACAACCCCAAGCACTCTCTGGGATGTATAGAGTGAATTAAGTGTCCTAAAGGCCGTGGTGTATACTCTTAAAGTTTTAGTATTTTGTGTGGCGCACGACCCAGTATAACATTCAAGCTGGGTTCACAATCGTCAGGTTTTTTACACACTAGACACGGAAATCCTCAGAAGTGTACATGTATTAGAAAACACACTTTAAAATTTATCAATGCGACTTTTGATTGAAGCTCTTATAAATCTTGAGTGTATAAAGCCTCCGACGTAATACATACAACAGACCAACATCTTACAGTAAGACAGTAGCCCCCAAAATCACTATTTCTATTTGTATTTGTATTTGTATTTTGTATTTTGTTTTTTCTACTTGTATTTTCCTTTTTCCATTTTCCATTTTCTATTTTCTATTTTCTATTTTCCATTTTCTATTTTCCATTTTCTATTTTCTATTTTCTATTTTCTATTTTCCATTTTCCATTTTCTATTTTCTATTTTCCATTTTCTATTTTCTATTTTCTATTTTCCATTTTCTATTTTCTATTTTCTATTTTCTATTTTCCATTTTCCATTTTCCATTTTCTATTTATTTATTTAACTATATTGGTACTTCTGAATTATGTTGTATGTCTCGGTGGTCACCTTTTTTAGGGTGAGGATATTCGCTCGCGTTTGGTAGAAATGTGTAGGAGTGCGAACAAAAAACAACCAATACCTTGACCACTTCCTCACATCATGGTCGCAATTTCTAGAATAAGTTGATAATAACTCACAACATGATTATTGAATAAGTTATATAAGAAACAAGTTAGTATGAAGTTTAGAGTGGACCACACTACTGACTACCAGTGTTCAAATGATGCACTACAGTGCTACACTACAGTACTACAGTGCTACACTACACGACAGTACTACAGTACAATACAGTGCTACACTACAGTACTACACTACAGTGCTTCAGTACTACAGTACAGTGCTACAGTACAGTACTACAGTACAGTGCTACAGTACTACTTCAACTTTTGTTTTAGTATATATTAATATACAGGGATAGGTCAGGTATACTTACAAGACCAAAGTCTGATATAATGGGGCCACAACTTCTTATACTTTTTGTTCGTCTAAGGTCTGCACAGCTTATTCAAGGTCTGTACAACCTCATTATCTTTCAGTGGCCTGATTACAACATATCCACGAAGTACCTTTCTTCAGTACATGCTAGGTACTCGTTGACACATTAGGATTCGATAAGAACCACCATATCCGGTCTATCACTACTGAGACATATGACACTACTGAGACATATGACACTACTGACACATATGACACTACTGACACATATGACACTACTGACTCATGCCATGACAAATCACAATACTCCAGTCACGTGATTCAAGGAAGTGTCAACAAGGACCTAGCATTTACGGTGTCAAAGTACTTCTTAGGGACGTTGGATGGGTTTAAGTGATGCACTATGTGCAGGTCACTAGTGGGTGAAAAGCTTCACGCACCTCGCACCTCGCACCTCGTCTGAGACTTTGGTCTTGTAAGGCACAACTTACATATCCCTGTATATCAATATATGTATTAAAACATAATTTGAAAGAAATATCGTACTTTCGATCAGCAATTTCTATCAAAAATATCATATGTTAATTCCTTCAGAAATATCATACTTTCGATCCGATAAATCGTTCAAAAATATCATACTTTCGATCAGCAATTTCTATCAAAAATATCGTATGTTATATGTGTTGCGTTCTGTTGACATTTAGTCCTTATCGGTGATGGTCCTTGTGTTCCATTGGTTGAGCGTATAATCTAACGCATAATAGAACCAGATGACCCGTGAACGCACCAATTCGTAGTATCGTCCTCATGAACCATGTACTAGTAGTCACGCCAAGAGGATGTTGGCCATGGGTTCAACAATCACTGGTCAATTGTTGCACCACTTAAGCCCGTATACTTAAATGGTCAAACACTCATCCATAGACTAAAAAACCGTAACGGCGTGTCTATTCTTTGTGTGCATTGTTTATGGCCTTTGTTGCTGTGTTAGTATTCGGTCTCACCTCCACTACCTCTTCTTAAACACCAAAAATTCAGGCACCAGAGTCTCACAGTTAGTATTCCGAAACAAGACATTAGCAGGTAATAGACTCAGAAACAGAAACAGAATTTTATGATAAAGTCCAAGAGACACAAACCCAGTAACCTCTGACTCAGTGACCTCCTTAAACTCATAGTCAACTCATTTGACTGAAAGTTGATTTAGGCCGTAAAGTATTAGAGTCTCAGTAACCCAGAAATTTCACTAATTCCACAAAGTTCAGTAGCTCAGTGCTGAGCCCTAAGTATCCTGCTCCAGTGTCTCTGTATACCATCAGCTGCAGTCTCGTTCTGCCCAAACACCTCAATTTCAGTCATTCATCCAATGTATCTTGTGATACTAAAAAGCGGATCACTAGTTAGTATTGGAACTCATTCTCCATTTGCTCACACTGTTCGTAGGAGTGCCTAGTCCCTCATACCCCATAAATGCTTATAACGGCACGTCGTAGCCCAATAACATGCTGCCGATGAGGAACAAGTTCAAGCACGTGACAAAGCCCCAGATGAGAATGGCCACCACCGTCATCACAGGCCCATTGCTCATATCAGAATGGCCCTGGAACCGGAACACCGACTCCTCGTCGGAGAATCTCCGTACTCGCTGCTGAGAATCTCGCGTATTTCCAAATTCTTGGCTTTCGGGGCTATCCTCATAGAGAGTGGAGTCTCTAGAATCCGGAGTGTCCTGCATCCGAGCATTCTGGCTCGTGGTTTCCGAGTCAATGGTAGGCAACAACGTGGAGTTTTTCACTAGCAAGTTCTGCTGCTCCAAACTCTCATCCCCTTCGTCTTCCCAACCTGCACATGGGTGAGCATTCCTTAAATCCTTAAGACGAATGGCTGGCTCCGTGGCACTGAACCGTGATTGGCCTGTTTTGGTGACCCCTTCTTCCGCCAACACATCCTCTTCCCTTACATGTATGGGCACACGCATAATTCGTTTAGAGCATGTGAACCAGATTAACGGTGCCGTGACCACGGGCAAAAGCACCGAAAGTACCACCTGCAGGGCATTCAAGGTGGACGCTAGACCCTCTCTTCCCGAATAGCAAACTACCAACAAGCACGGGAGAATGGCAATGGCACGTGTGACCAAGCGACGAATCACCGGCAGAAACGACCACTTTAAAAATCCCTCCAGCACCATCTGACCCGCTAGCGTGCACACCACGCCTGCAGACTGTCCCAGACAGAGAAGAGCTAATGCAAACACCACTCCAGCAGACGGAGAGATGTGTTTCGAGAGCAAATGGTAGATTGTAAACAAATCACTGCTTTCAGAAGAACCCTCATCGTCGGAGTCGGAATCCGAATCATTGTCGCCATGACCATCTTTCTTATTAGTACCCATAGTAGCACCAGCCACAATAAGAATAGTAGCATTGACGAAAAGAGCCACCGTGAAAAGCGAAACCACAAGCTCCACAATCGTATATGTCATGGTATCGTTGATGGCGTGCATAGAAGGCCGGTAGTAGTCCAGTGCCGAGTCCTGGGGCTCAATGGATCTGGCATATTCATCTCCAGAGAGTCCAGCAAAAGGTACATCATCCAGAGAGCCCATATTTTCCAGATCAGTGGGATTAAGTTCCAGGAACCCGTCATTCCCATTCCCACTTGCAGTAAGTTTTTTTTCGGTATAATAGCCATTCTTGATATCATAGTCCTTGAGACGGGCCTGCACCAAGCCCGAACCCAAGTATAAGGAGTGGGGCATAACGGTGGCACCCATGATGGCCAAACTTAGAAAGAGCCCATTTCCTCCCTTGCGGTCTTCAGTATCTATGACCTTCTCGTTGGGCAAAAAGCCCTTCAACACTTCCACCACGGAAAAGTGGGGATCTCGGGAGACCTGCCACAATTCAATGGCAAAACAAACCACGGTACCCGAAACCATAAACGAGACGAATCCCTCGAAGATCCGTATGAAGAGCATAGGTCCATTGGGTCGATATGCCATCAACACTATAAGTACATCAATGACGGTGATAATGACGCCGAAAAAAAGAGGGATATTGAACAAAATATTCAATGCAATGGCCGTCCCAACCACTTCAGCCAAATCCGTGGCGATAATGGCGATTTCCGCCAAAATGTAGATGAACATGTTGAGTCGCGGAGATAAGTTCTCTCTGCAGTTGGCAGCCAAGTCTAGGCCGGTGACTGCGCCCAATTTGGCCGAAAGGATCTGGAGAATTATGGCCAAACAGTTGGATAAAAGAATGGAAAAGAGTAATTTGTACTGGAACGCCGATCCGGCGGCCACAGCCGTGGAGTAGTTGCCGGGGTCCATATAAGCCACCGATACCATGAGCCCGGGGCCGATGAATTTCATGTACTTTTTTAGCACCCCAGAGAGTTGGGCTAACCATTCCGTCATTGTGGTTAAAGTGTGTTGTGGGATGGTGTGGTGTGTGGGGTGTGGGCCGAGTATGCTATTGATGTATTGGTATATTGGGTGTGGTGGGCGTGGGGATGCGCGAGTAATTAGGGAGGTGTAAGGAGGTTTCTAATTAGGGAGCTGTGTACAGGAACAGCCGTTGTTTGTAATGGTAAATCCAGTTTTCTTGGGTGGGTCTGGTATTTGCTTCTATTATGTGTGGTAGAAAAATGCTGTGTTCACAGGTGGAGTTGAGCGCGCGGTCACATGCGCGGTCACGTGTGAGAGTAATTGGTCCAACACATCAACAAGTAATTTCGGTTTATTGGTCGTTCGGTTTAATATTTTATTTTTGGTCTTGTTCTTTTTTTCTGTTAATTTTGAGTTTTTCGGTTTATTCCTGGTTATTACGGCTTCATCTCTGGTCTCGGTTCTTTTGATCCCAGCACTTAGCTGTTACACTCTTGTAGTTACGTCAGGTACTTTGTTTAAGAAGTCATTATCTGATGATTTCTCAGAAGAGGAAAACGAATTACTTCAGTATTGAACAGGATCATCTGTTCGTCCATGCTAGGTGCTTGTGAGAAGACTCCACCTTTCCCGTACCTCGTATAATTATAGTCTGTTGTATTATTATGGTCTGTTGTATTATTATGGTCTGTTGTATTATTATGGTCTATCGTATAGTTAAGGTCTATCGTATAATTATAGTCTGTTGTATAGTTAAGGTCTGTTGTATAATTATAGTCTGTTGTATTATTATGGTCTATCGTATAATTATAGTGTGTTGTATTATTATAGTCTGTTGTATTATTATGGTCTGTTGTATTGTTATCGTCTGTTGTATTGTTATGGTCTGTTGTATAATTATAATCTGTTGTATTACTATGGTCTGTTATATAATTATAGTCTGTTATATAATTAGAGTCTATCGTATAATACGGTGGAGCAATGACACAATGGATGTTAACATTAAACATCTTAGGCTCAAAATACCTCAATCGATTATAAAACAATTCACATCAATATAAACTTAGGTTTTGAAATATTCACCATTCACCATGTATTGCTTCTTGTACTCTCTACTTCGTGTACTCTCTACTTCTTATACTCCTACTTCTTGTACTCCTACTTCGTGTACTGTAGTCTATACATCATGTCTTATAGAAGATATAAATACTAAAGGTACTCAAAAAAACTTCATTAAATGAAACGAACAACCAATATGTTTTTTTCAGCTCTTCATCTTTTCCTTTCGTCATATCCTGTGTTCTATACAGAGAAACATCTCTTGAACTTATCTAGTAGGCCAAAAGTTTATTGCAAGCCAATTCAAAAAGCCCATATATTTTGCGACGGCTTTCTCTTGATTTCAAGGCATTAAATAATTCACTCCTTAGAATCAAATACACTTGTACGCAGTCTCAAAACATATGTGCAATTACTAACATCCACAATGATAACAAGTATAAACCTTGCATAACTAAGGTCCACAATATTAACGAGTATAACCAACATCCATAATGATAATACTCTAACTAACATCCACAACGACTATAGCTAAAATCCACAATAATAACGACTATAAGCCTTGCATAGTGTAGTAATGAGTATAGACTACTGAGTATAGACTACTGAGTATAGACTACTGAGTATAGACTACTGAGTATAGAGTAGCATAGTCACTTGCCCGTTTGGTTCACAACTGCTCATACTTACTCGTACATTCACTAGTACTTGCCTTTAGTGATTTCATACTGTTTATACTCTGTTCAATACCCCGTAATTGCCTTGGACTCTGACTCATGCTCTGATCCATAGTTTTTGTTGTACTCACCTTTGATAGTGTTCATTGCTGTCTGTTTCATATCACTCGTTCGAGGTTTCTGAAGCACACTGTTCCGTCCTTTCAAAACTCCTTCTCTTCTCTCCTTCTCTTCTCTTCTCCTTCTCTTCTCTTCTCCTTCCGTCATACTCACTCCTGGTCACTCTGTGTACCGAACTCGATAATTCGTCCCACTGATTACGCCAGAACTCTAGAGACTAGGCTCAGTGGGGTGCATTAAGAACATAAGGCATTACCTAAGGTGCCTCTAACATTAGCAGTTTCAATACTTATGCTAACTTTCCCAAAGCCTATGGTTGGGGCCTGAACCCCAAAATACTTAAGTTGAGTGATTCATTGTTGGCCAAAATAATACCTGACCTTTTATAACTTCTACGGCACATAGCTAAAAATACTCTGAAGCTATTTGCCTAATTGAAATAAGCCTATGAATGAGTGTGCATACCAGAAAGAATGTGCATACCAGAAAGAATGTTATGTGAATCCCAGATGGTCCCACAACACCTATAAATGATATAATAATCAAAAATACTGATAAATAATAATCATAAATAACCATAAATACTGATAAATAATAATCATAAATAACCATAAATACTGATAAATAATAATCATAAATACTGATAAATAATAATCATAAATACTGATAGATAATTAATCATAAACAATCGTTATGTTCTTCAATACTTTTATGCCTTACTAATACTTTCTGGTGATGTGGAGAAAGGCGTAAATGTATTAAAGAACATAACATGGAGGTCACACCATGGGGTTGGTTAGTGGAAGACCGATGGAAGGTATTAGTGTAGAAGAAGTAGAAGTAGTCAGTAAGAATCGTAGAGTAGTAGGGATTCAGTAGAGTCAGTAGTAGTAGTAGAGTAGTAGTAGTAATAAAAATAGAGTAGTACTAGAGTAGTAATAAAAATAGAGTAGTACTAGAGTAGTACTAGAGTAGTAATAAAAATAGAGTAGTACTAGAGTAGTAATAAAAATAGAGTAGTACTAGAGTAGTGCAGTAGTAAAGTAGCAGAGTAGTAGTAGAGTCCAGGAGACACATAATTTGATAATGGACCCCGAAGTCACGACCAAGAAAAACAGCCGCAATTTGAAAATCCATAAAATCCACTTGCTCAGAATCCGTAGTGCAGTTGCAGCCAAAGGTGGAAGCTGAAAGTGCCGACCAGTGTGGGTAGGAGATAAGCTGAGTTTCTGTGCAAGTTGAGGCGAGATGAACGAATCCCCCAGCCCTGGTCCCAATAGCCGATTGTACGGTGAGCGGTGGGTTCGATGAACACTGCTGAGTAGTTGAATGTCTGCCCGTTTGGTTGGGGAACTACAGCGGTGACTGCCATAAAAGGAGGTTTGAAGAAATGATTACCACTGGGTGTTGAAGCCATGACCACCGTAACCAGCGAGAGAAGTTTTCCTAGCTACCCTACTATACTATTACTACTAGTACTAGTACTACTACAATACTATACTATTACTACTAGTACTAGTACTACTACACTACTATACTATTACTACTAGTACTACTACTACTACACTACTATACTATTACTACTACTACAACACTACTAGTACTAGTACCATTACTATTACCAGTACTACTACTACACTATTACTATTACCAGTACTACTACTACACTATTACTATTACCAGTACTACTAGTACTAGTTACACTACTAGTACTAGTACTACTACACTACTACTAACACTAGTACTAGTACTTCTACTATTACTATTACCACTATACTATTACCACTATACTATTACTACACTAGTAGTACTAGCAGTATTACTATTACCAGTACTACCAGTACTAGTACGACTACTATTCCTACACTACTACTACACTATTACTACTACTACACTACTAATACACTAGTAGTACTATTACTAGTACTAGTACTTCTATTATTACTATTACTACTAGACTATTACTATTACTACTATACTATTACTATTACTATTACTACTATACTATTACTATTACCAGTGCGACTACTACTACATTACTACTACACTACTAGTACTACTAGTACGACTACTATCACTACACTACTACATAACCAGTACTAGTACTACTACACTATTACTACTACTACATTACCAGTACTAGTACTACTACACTATTACTATTACTATTACTACACTACTACATTACCAGTACTACTATATTACTACTACTATTACTAGTACTAGTACCATTACTATTACCAGTACTACTACTACTACATTACTACTAGTACTACATCACTACTACTACACTACTAGTACTACATCACTATACTATTACGATTACGATTACTACTACTATTATCGGTACTACTACTACATTTCTACACTACTAATAGTACTAGTACCATTACTATTACCAGTACTATTACCATTACTATTACCAGTACTCTTATTATTACTAGTACTAGTACTACTACACTACTACTACACTACTACTACTACACTAGCTTCGTCTTCTTAATCTGGGACGACCTCCATGTTAGGTTCTGTGGAACCACCAACGACCAAAGTAGATCACTGAGTACATCGCGTTCAACAAGAATCCAACAAGAATAATAATAATCTTGTAATAGTCATAATATCATAAGTGTTAGATCCACCAGGTAGTGTCCTACCTATGGAGGTATTTTAAGCCCTCGCTGTCTAATCCTAACAATGGCCATGCCAAGACGCTAAGATCCAACATCGCACGATGTTGGGACGGCGTTCAGTGTTATCGTTCCCGTGCTAAGTCGCACGCCCTTTTTCTCTAAAAGTATTTAAGTACCTCAGATTCCTCCCTCGGAGGAATCATCGACGAATGAACATAGTAAACAGAGTACCTGACGAAACCGGAATCTAACAATAAGATCATAATATCATAAGATCATAATATCATAATATCATAATATCATAATATCATAATATCATAATATCATAATATCATAATATCATAATATCATAATATCATAATATCATAATATCATAATAAACATCACCAATGCATTGTATTGAGAAGTGTAGGCCTTAATAGAGGCAACACCAATCTCAGGACCAGCGTTGATGTGAACACCGCAGTGTGTTTGTCTAGACATGGAAGAACCGACAGTGTTAACAACACCAACGGTCAAAGCACCTCTGTCCAAATAGTATTGCAAAGCCATCATGGAGTCTGCAGTTTCTCCAGATTGCGAACCAAACACGCAGGTATCATCTCCAAAAAACACGAGATTTTCTGTCCCAGAAATCAGAAGCTAACTCCACGGTAACGGGAAAGTCCGTCAATTCCTTAGAAAATTGAACGAGTAGCCAAACACGAGTGATAAGAAGTACCGCAAGCAATCATAATTATTCTTCTGCATCTTCTGATGGTTGGAAGCCAGGGTCTCAAGCTACGCAAGTTGACCGCGTTTTTTTTTGAAGTCCATTCTACGTCNGTCTCAAGCTACGCAAGTTGACCGCGTTTTTTTTTGAAGTCCATTCTACGTCTCATGGTGTTCAAAGTGGAGTCAGGTTGCTCAAAGTTTTCCTTTTGCATAAAGTGTTTGTAAGGACCCTTCATGATTTCGTTCAACTCCATCTCCAAGGTCTGGATGTGTCTTTGAGTTGGCTCGTTGGCAGCAATCTTCTTGGCACAGTGGATGTGCAATTCACCATCGTAGACGTGTGCACTGTCATCATCCTCCAAGAACAAAACCTTCTTGTAAAACTCTTCACAAGATCAATCACCGCTATTGTTCTAGGTCATTGCATGCCATCATCTTGCAATGAGGGCTGAACAGACGGCGTTCTTCAATATCCATTACCATACTAGGACTAGTATACTAGACTATACTGTATGGTATATTCTTTACTTTGGTCGTTGATGGTTCCTCAAAGAGGGGAACCGGAGTGGTGTATTCAACTTTGAGAGAAACGTAGCCCGGAAAACTCCCAGTGGTCCCAGTGGAAGGAGTAAGGATGATTCCACAATATTCAAAAGGGCCATCGTAGCACTTTGTGCAGCAGTGGTTGTGACACGGCGTTTGCAGTGGCCATTGTTGAGTTCGGACATCATAAGCTTCATTATGTCTCTATAGGCAGTGTCCTACCTATAGTGGATCTAACAAGTACTACTATACTAGACCATACCATACTATACCATACTAGACTAAACCATACTAGACTATACCATACTAGACTATACCATACTAGACTATACCATACTATACCATACTAGACTATACCATACTAGACTATACCATACTAGACTATACCATACTATACCATACTAGACTATACCATACTAGACTAAAGCAGCGAAATTAAGGTTGGCGCTAGAGAACGGATACACAGTAGTTACTAGAGATCTATTTCTAGACCAGACATCAAATGTTGTGTGAGGTCTAACGTCAACTCGCAGTTTTTTGCAGTCAATGCGGATAATAATCATAATCATAATAAAAATAATATTTATATAATATCATAAAATAATTTACACCCACCATGGGTAGATACACTACACATGGAAGTATCTTTCTAGCCTACGAATGTAAATGACTTATCCATTCACGTTACGTCTTGACATAGCGTATAAACGCCCTTTTTCATTTCTCTGGTCTTCGCAGTTGAGCTGTGTAATCGCTTGGATCCCACTTATTGAAAATCCATCAACCAATGAACATAACTCCGTATTCAAGAATCCAACAATACTGATATAATAATCATAAAGACTCATGTAATATTCATAAAGACTCATAGAATAATCATAAAGACTCATATAATAATCATAAAGACTCATGTAATATTCATAACATCATAATATCATAATTGTTAGATCCACCAGAAAGTATCCTAGCTATTGAGATATTTTAGGCCATCACTGTCTAATCCTAACAATGGCCATACCAAGATGCTAAGACCCAGTGCTATTGATCTCGTGCTAAGTCGCGGGCCCCATTTCTTTAAAAGTATTTAAGTACCTCAGATTTCTCCCTCGGAGGAATCATCGACGAATGAACTTAGTAAACTGAGTACCTGACGAAACCAGAATCTAACAATAGTCATATAATAATCATATTATACCCATAAACTTAATAATAATAATACCTTAAAATAATTTACACCCACCATGGGTACTAACCTACCTATGGAGGGATTAGAAAGTGTCTCTGCCCGATCCTAATTAGGGCTACTACGAACTTCGTATCAGCAATCGACCATCAACAATGATGGCCCTTTTTTGAAGATGCCAAGAACAATCATCACCATTGTTCTGGTGACGAGTTTTCACTGCCACGTTTCTCTTCAAAAGCTATATAAATCGCACTGGGTGCTCTTTGTGAGGAACCATCAACGGATAAATAGATAACTTAGTACAATACGTTCAACAAGAATCTAATAGTTTCATAGTTTCATAGTATCATAATATCATAAATCATAATATCATAATATCATAGTATCATAATATCATAATATCATAATATCATAATATCATAATATCATAATATCATAATATCATAATATCATAAATAATAAATCATAAGAATCATCTAATGAATCATATATTTGTTCAGATGCGCGTACTTCCAAATATCTAACCATGTACTTAATCAATACCAGCATTTTAAATAATTCTTTCGATATAAAGTTCTACCACGGCTAGATGGTAGTGGATGGAGATGTACTGATTTTGCTATTCTTTTTTTTCTCTTTCTACATCAATAAATTCCTTTCATAGTATTTATTGGGGCATACATATACCCCCATTTTTGTGCACCCATTTAAAACACTCTTTGTTCAATGTTATACTAACTAACTATTTATCTATATCTAACCATGTACATCTAATCTGTGCGTCCACCAATCTGGACTTCCCTATTTAGATCTTCCAATCTATCTCTAAAGAAATTGGGTTTTTCATTTACGGCTATATTTCCAAAATATTCACTTCTTTTATTTGTATTATTTTCTTTCTTTGTTTACCAGGTAACTCATAATTAAATTTCACTCCTTAATAATTCTCCGGGCTCTATTTCTCCTACCGCAAAAACATGGAACTGAGTTTCCATGGGTAAAAAAATTGTAGTATCAGTATCTAAAAATTTATTTAACCTTCTATTATTTCATCCGGTATAGTGTGCGACTCCAATTCCATAGTTCCTCTTCTGAATCTCCATATTTTGAATATATGTAAACCTATAAAGTTAATAGTCGACCTATCTTTGTCTGTGTCTGTGTCTCTATGAATCTATGTATCTATATCTACCTATCTATGTATCTAATCTACCTATCTATGTATCTAATCTATGTGTATGAAGGAAGAATCTCCAAATATATAATGGCGACTTCGCCCTATTTATTGTTAGTATCGAGTCGAACATCAACTGCCCGAGGGATACCAGGATGTGTCCAAAATCAGACCCACCAAAAGATCTCGTAGTAATAATACTTCAATGAGTACTGACAACTCTTCGTCTCCTACTCCTGAAACACTTCCCCTATTTACATATCTTGATCAGAATATGAGGTCAATATCTTATAGTATGAGTCATCCACTGGATATTACTCCCTGGTTAATCACAGGTCGTCCTGGTGCCGCAACCGTCGTTGTAGATCTGGCGTTATCTTCCCTACAGGTTATGAGCTTAACGGATTATCAGACGATAATTCCTATGCAACTTAGCGTCGGTGTAGGGACCAGAACACCAGAAGTCTACTATTAATTCTTGAATATTTTCTGGGACTCTCGGCTATTCACCAGATTTACTGCCAAACGACTCCGGCTGGATTCCTTGGTCATTTAACTGGTACGGATACTGCCAAATCCCAATTGCAGTTATTACTTGACACTCAATTTGCCAGTCTCATTCTGGTTTATTGCGCTGATAAGCCTCGTTACAAGTGTCCAGTTTTCAGCAAGTTCTACGTGCATACCATTATGATTCCACACATGATCAATGGTGAACTCCAAAGGGACACTCTTTCTCATGGAAAGGCTTATCGCGAGTATTGCACCAAAGCTCTCGAGGGAGATCTCTTGCCGTTGGTGAAACTTTGTGTCGCCCACAATCATCCGCACTCGCAGATCTGTCGTACCCTTTACTCCCTTTTGTATAATCGTGTTCATCCCAACAATGAAGACACTTTCTTACGAATGTATGTGTGTCTCCCAGTCTCGCATGTATATCTCCCAGTCTCGCATGTATATCTAGGAGGAGGTCACATGACCCGGGTGGCACGCGCCCGTCGGGGGTACTTCCCCGAGGCATCGCACGCATCTACACCCAGACACCGCGGCCTCCACCTACACTCCGTTTCGGCTCCATCTTTACTGCCTCTCGCACACCACTACTTCTCCCGCACACACACTCTCTCCCTCCCGTTCGCACACTAGTACCATGCTCAGAAACGTAATCAGCATGCGCGGCGTCCGCCCCAGCGCCGGCCCGAGTGTCCGCTTGAGTGTCTACTTGAGTGGCCGCCAAATGTCGGTGTGCAGCCGGCTCAGCGCCGCTCAGGTGTTCAAAATGCCGGCCATGTCGCCCACCATGACCGAAGGAGCCATTGTGGCCTGGAAGTATAAGCCCGGCGACGAGTTTGCTGCGGGCGATGTTTTGCTTGAGGTGGAGACCGATAAGGCCACCATTGATGTCGAGGCCCAGGACGATGGAGTCATGTGGGAGATCTTGGCGAACGATGGCGAGTCGGGCATCCCGGTGGGGAAGCCCATTGCTTTTTTGGCCGAGCCTGGAGATGATTTGGAGACTTTGGAGAAGCCTTCGTTGGACGCTCCAAAGGACGCTCCAAAGGAGGCTTCAAAGAAGAACGACTCCAAGGTAGAGTCGAACAAGGAGAAGGTGTCAAAGAAGGAGTCGAAGAAACAGGAGAAATCGGAGTCCAAGGCCCAAAAGACAGACTCGAATGGCTTGACGAAGGCTGATCCAGCGCAGAAGTTGACTCCGGCCGTGGAGGTGTTATTGCACAGACACCACATTTCAGCGGAAGAAGCATTTGAAAAAATCCCTGCGTCCGGTCCCAAAGGAAGACTCTTGCTCGGAGACATTTTGGCTTACGTGGGAGAAATCGACGCTTCGGCCGTTTCGAAAATCGCCCAGTACGTCAAGAGCAAGGAACATTTGGACCTCTCCAATATCAAGGTGGCTCCCGTGGCCAAGAAAGAGGCCACCAAAAAGCCTGCTGAAAAACCCAAGCCTACCAATGTGTTGTCCATTGAATTTTCTTCTGAATTGGGCTCGGATATCTCCAAGGAGAAGTTCCAGTTTGCGTTTGAACGTGCCTTGGAAGCTGCCAGGAGACAAACCTACGGAGTGCGGTTCCCCAACTACGCCCGTCTGCCTGTTGCTCTGGGGCTCTATGAAGAGGACATTTTCGACGACTTGTTGGTTGCTCCTGTATCCAAAGAACGGTTTGCTGTGTCGGACATTGCATACCGGTTTTTGGGCGAATCGTCCAGCCGGCCTGTTTCTGGTGATGCCTTTGATGAGCTCTTGGGCTTGGCTCCAAAGCCTGTAGCGGTTGCTGAGGCATCCGGCTCGGTGACTGCCGTGGTCAGCTTCAAGGTGACGTTTGACGAGAAGTTGACTGACTCCAAGAAGTTCGTGGAGTACTTCCAGGATTCCTTGCTCTCGCAGATACCTGCTCAGCAGTTGATCATTCATCAGTAAAACAAGAACTGCAGATTAGTGGTATGTGATCAATGAGTACTGATGACCACGTACCGGTCATGGTATGATTGTTGGTGATAAGTGATCAATCAGGCGGATTGAAGATATAAGTGACCAATGAGTAGTCAGTTATCATTGACTATGATCAGTGACCAATCCAAATGTTATTGACTAGGATCAGTGACGAATGGGAAGTGGTTAAGTATTATTGACTAGCATCAGTGGTACGAATGGTGAGGGTCCTGATTAGAAAGTCAAGTGGTCTAACGGGATGATCAGTGATGGTATGGATGATTGATTCTGGATTAAACTTATAGAGTTGAAGGTGATGACTGGTCAGTATCAATGAACGGATCAATGGTCAGTATTCAGAGGATAAAAACAAGATACGCTACTCTGTCAGGTTGAAGGAGCATTCTACTTTATTGGAAGCCAAGTAGTGGCTTTAATGAAGAGGTGTTCTGTACCATCAGACCATACCATGAGGTCTACATGAGTCACATCAATTCTACATTGGCGTAATATAGACCTTGAATCATGTGTTTAGACCTTCAATTCTGCGGATCCACCATCCATGGAATCCTTGGCCGTTTCCTTTCTCCTCGATTTTCCCCTGCCATAAGACTCTACTTAGTCACTATGGACTGGTCTATACCTACGACTATACCTACTACACCACATTGGAATCTACTATGGTGCACCACACTACAATCCACATGCTAGACCACACTGCAATCTACTATGGTGCACCAAATCACAATCCACTATGGTGCACCACACTACAATCCACTATGGTGCACCACACTACAATCCACATGCTATACCACACTACAATCCACATGCTATACCACACTACAATCCACATGCTATACCACACTACAATCCACTATGCTACACCAGTGTATGGGATGTAGTAGTGTAGATTTGAGTAGTATATGATATAGTGGATTGGTAGCTATAGTCCTGTTCTAGTGGCAGTACAAGGTATCATACAAGTGCAGGATCTTTGATGGGTAATGTTAGAGCTAGACAGCTTTGGCTCAATTATCGATAGGTGGAGAATTACGGCTACCCAAGCCTGTACTTAGCGCAAGTCTACATCCATGATTTGGCCATGAATATGGGTTTTTAAAGGCTTATAGAGAACCTTTAATTGGTCTTTGTTCCCATGCCCATTTGTGCTGCACTGTCATGCGTCCTTTTATCGTTGCTGTATCATGAACCTGTCTGTTCCATGCTTACGGTCATTGCAAACTACCACACCACTACACTACTGCTACTACTATAAGTACCATCTACTACTATAAGTACCATCTACTACTATAAGTACCATCTACTACTATAAGTACCAAAAACTACTATAAGTACTAAACTACTACACTACTACTAACTGGAGAACTGTACTACATGTACTAACCGTACTGCCCAATGGTATCAGTATTCAGTGTTCAGTAATCAGTAATCAGTAGTCAGTAATCAGATCAGTAATCAGTAGTCAGTAGTCAGTAGTCAGTAGTCAGTAATCAGTAATCAGTGTATGTAGTAACTACTATAACTAGAAAGACTGGAGGTACCTCAGAGCCAAGCAAAGAATATGTACCATGACGAATCTACTGCTCTACTACTGCATTTTTTCACTCTACCGAATACTCTTTCTGGTACTGCACTCTTTCTGCTACTGCACTATTTCTGCTACTGCACTCTTTCTGGTACTGCACTCTTTCTGGTACTGCACTCTTTCTCACTACTAATTTCGAGATATTTTACAATTCACATAATAATTCAATCGGCCCCAGTTTGGTTTATTTATTAAGTAGAGTCTACTTTCAAATTACAGTTAAGTAAAGTTCAAATGGAAGTTTTATGTATATGAATATATTATTTATATTTGGAGGTGTATGAATACGATAAGAACCTTTATAAATATCACTATACATATATCTATACAGATCACTATACAGATCACTATACATATATCTATACAGATCACTATACATATATCTATACAGATCACTATACATATATCTATACAGATCACTATACAGATCACTATACATATACCTATACATATATGTATACATATATCTATACAGATCACTATACAGATCACTATACAGATCACTATACATATATCTATACAGATCACTATACAGATCACTATACAGATCACTATACATATACCTATACATATATCTATACATATATCTATACAGATCACTATACATATATCTATACATATATCTATACATATACCTATACAGATCACTATACAGATCACTATACATATATCTATACATATACCTATACATAGAATGTTAGAATTATTATGCGACCTGAGGCCCTAACCTAGCTTTCGCAAGGATTGTAAGCTTCTAACGGGCTTCTAAGTTATAAGGATCTTCCAGGAACGATGACCTAGCAATGGCTGCGTATTCTGAACGGCTACTATTAGTAGGAACTCGCCCGATCAGCGTTATGGGTAATCTTAGCTACTTAATGATAACTGTATTAGACTATATGTACCTAAGATTAGGTAGTGGAGTTCTTCTCTTTCAATGTAGGAGGACGTTGCCCATTTTATATTTCTCTGTTGGCCGCTGTTGGCCGCTGTTGGCCGAATTTGAACACGGCCAACTTAAGCGCTAGGCGTGACTGTCGTCTGTACTCAGTTGAGTAGATTCCATGTCTAACATCCTCCCCCTCTTAGATCAATACTTGTCCTCAAGTATCTCCTCTCACGGAA
>NLAL01000256.1:0-23010 GCA_002374735.1 Metschnikowia sp. 13-106.1
TGAAAAGAGACTGAAAAGAGACTGAAAAGAGACTGAAAAGAGACTGAAAAGAGACTGAAAAGAGACTGAAAAGAGACTGAAAAGACACTGAAAAGACACTGAAAAGACACTGAAAACTGACTGAAAAGAGATTGAAAAGAGATTGAAAAGAGACTGAAGAGACTGATGAATAACTGAAAACTGACTGATCTTCCTGATACTGTAAATCAGACTGTTTCAACTTTTGTTTTAGTATATATTAATATACAGGGATATGTAAGTTGTACCTTACAAGACCAAAGTCCTATGTAACGGGTCCACCGCGCTTCTTATACTTTTCAGTTCGTCTAGGACTCGTACAGCCTCTATTGATCAGATTCTGCACAGCCTCTATTGATCAGAGTCTGCACAACCCTATTGTCCTTTCAATGGCTTGCGTACAACATATCCTCGAAGTACCTTGCCTCCGTACACGCTAGGTATTCGTTGACAGACTGAATACTAACATTTATAGTGATCCAGTTACAATGGTGTGTATTCCTATTGGCACTTCCGTTCAATCTAGCACTATGATTGTGGTCAAGCTGCCATTCTCTTTGACCTTTCACCTAAAATCACCAATGCCGTTTGCAGCCCGCCGGAGCCGCACCCCCGACCCATCCACACCTCTCTCCAAGTCATTCAATATTATCATGTGTTCATCGATCTCGTTATTGATGTTGAGCCCCATTCGGTACTGGTTCTGGATAGAGTTCGACAATATCTCCAAATCCTGGTCTTACTCCAACATCTGCTGCTGGTATGACGCAAACAGTTATTATAGTAGTATTTCATAATAGTTATTGTAGTAGTATAACATAATAGTTATTATAGTAGTATTTCATAATAGTTAGTGTAGTAGTATTTCATAATAGTTATTATAGTAGTATAACATAATAGTTATTATAGTAGTATAACATAATAGTTAGTGTAGTAGTATTTCATAGTAGTTAGTGTAGTAGTATAACATAATAGTTAGTGTAGTAGTATAACATAATAGTTAGTGTAGTAGTATTTCATAGTAGTTAGTGTAGTAGTATTTCATAATAGTTATTGTAGTAGTATTTCATAGTAGTTATTGTAGTAGTATTTCATAATCGTTATTGTAGTAGTATAACATAATACTTATTGTAGTAGTATTTCATAATAGTTATTATAGTAGTATAACATAATAGTTATTATAGTAGTATTTCATAATAGTTAGTGTAGTAGTATTTCATAATAGTTATTGTAGCAGTATACCATAATACTTGTTAGATTCCGGTTTCGTCAGGTAATCTGTTTACTATGTTCATTGGCCGATCTACCAGAACCTTTTTACTGGTTGACTTCCACATTGCGGTTATCCAATTCCGACAGTCAACGATCGCGTGGAAATTCGGAACAAATGGACCGAGACCTATCTTCGCCTCTCTCTTTTAACCAAGACTGGCAGTCTCTCCTAGCCGTGGGAGAATACGGGCATAATACTCAAACTTCCACACAATTCACAATCCACAGTTCTGATTAACTTTCTCCGGCGCGATCCTATTGACATTAGCGAGACCCCCAATCGCACGTTCACCGCAGTCCTAGCGGCCCGCTAAGATCCCTTCACCAGAGCTAAATTCTTCTGACCAAAACTAAGGAATCTCGCTTCCAAAAAGTTCAACAGGTCTATGCTGATACAAGCTGTCTCATCAGTCCCCCAAATACCAGAGATTCTCAGGTGGCACCAAAAATTTGCTTACAGTTCGCTGCACCTCACGACATTCCGANGGTCTCATCAGTTCCCCAAATGCCAGAGATTCTCAGGTGGCACCAAAAATTTGCTTACAGTTCGCTGCACCTCACGACATTCCGAAAGTCAAGTCACCAGTCAGTGGCTACAAACTTTCATCAGTTCGTTTCAACGCTCGGCTGAACATCCGCGAGCTCCCACCATTATATCAGCTGGAGGCATGCTACCCTATGCCACACAGTTCTATCGGGATACGCTCATAAGCATGGTCTCTCTATAGCCATCTAAATTGACATCGAGGCTGGGGGGGGATGTTAGATCCACCAGGTAGTGTCCTACCTATGGAGGTAGTTAAGCCCTCACTGTCTAATCCTAACAATGGCCATACCAAGACACTAAGACCCAACATCACACGATGTTGGAACGGCGTTCAGTGCTATTGTTCTCGTGCTAAGTCACACGCCCTTTTTCTCTAAAAGTATTTAAGTACCCAGATTCCTCCCTCGGAGAAATCATCGGCGAATGAACATAGTAAACAGAGTACCTGACGAAACCGGAATGTAACAATACTTATTGTAGTAGTATAACATAATACTTATTGTAGTAGTATAACATAATAGTTATTGTAGTAGTATAACATAATACTTATTGTAGTAGTATAACTTGTATATGGAGGAACACCCTGAACATGCCGGAGATTAGTCATATACAGCAGACCCATTTACACCAATATTAAGCTGGAAACATCAGGACATTCCACACTCAGAATTCCACGAATCCACATATACCAATAGTCGTGCGCGACCCATACCATCACCAGTTTCCAACACCCGCATTCTCATCTCTACCTCTTCCCCCATGCTTCCCTATGCTCCCACCCAAACCACGTCCTACACTGCCAGTGACCACCCGCACGTGAACTTCCACGAACCCGTTCTGCGGCTGTCACTATTCAAAAGCCCAGCCCACAAAGCCGTCTACGAGAGCTTGGGGGAGGTGTACGCCATTATATGCACCACCCAGACCGTGGAGACGGCGTACACCCGGGACTACATCACCGACAAGGAGAAGTATACCGCCACCATTCTCCGCCTCATCAGCCAATACAAGGTGCTTCTCCTGGGGCTCCAGAAACAGGACGGAGACCAAGGTCGTGCGGTGCACGAGATTCTCCCCCACCTTTCATCCGACGGGTCCGATTTCCTACCCGTTTTCTGCCTGCAATTCGACCTCGAGTGTCCCTTGGCCATAGACAGACTCCTGCAGGGAGTGCCGGCCACCATTGAACACATGGGCCTGAAAATCGAGGATAAAGTCCATCTTCCCAAACTGGACGGACTTGTAACCCCGGCCCCCGACACCACGTCCGGTTCCGGTGCCCGTTTGGTCGCTGAAGCCACGGGAAACTTCATCACGCTCATGGATGCTTTGAAATTGGACTATAATTCCAAAAGCCAGCTCCACCCACTTCTAAGTAATTTGGTGATTTCGCTCAATGAGCTCATTCTGAAGGAAACGGAGGCTCCAGTAGAGTTTGCATCCAAGCCCAAGCTTGTGAGCTGGCTCATTAAATTGAATGGGCTTTCGGAGACGGAGACCTTGAGCCTGGCCGAATGTGACGAGTTCTTGGAGCACGTGGACATGGCTTACCATGGGTTCTACAATTCCCTCTAGTCAACTTTTTTTGACAGAGTCATCTTGATAGATTAGTATTGTTGGGTTGGAATTTGATGTTAGTCGAGGCTTTGACGAATGGGTCTTGTTATTGATGAATGGGTCTTGTTATTGATGAATGGGTCTTGTTATTGATGAATGGGTCTTGTTTTAGACGAATGGGTCTTGTTTTAGACGAATGGGTCTTGTCAGCAAAGGGAGGGAAGGCTACAAGATCCTGGAATTAACTAATAACAGTTGAGGATTGAACAAAGCTGGTTTTGGTGTCATTGGATCAATGGGAGGACATACATATCTGGTATTGGGCTATTCTGTGATACTGACCACCGACAGAGTAATTGACTGCTCTGTAATGGTGTCCAAAGCAATTGAGTTAGTATCATGAATGCCACTAGTTCCTTTTGTTGACTACTGACTGACTACTGACTGACTACTGACTACTGACTACCTATTATTAACAATTACTGCTTTCCGGCTGTTGCAGCGGTTGCACCAAATGCGTTAAAGTGTTCAATTATGCGTGGAGATCTCATGAAAGCGTCGGTAGTGTTTTTTTTGGTCTCTTTATGAAGCTGTAGGCGAAGGCCTACTTCTTGGGACACATGGACGCGCAAATTTCAAGATGTGTGCTTTCATCATTGTCGGCGTTGTTTTCAAAGTCCCCCTGATGTTTGAGTTCTGCTGTTTGAGTTCACCGTTGGTTAGGTAGTAGGTGATTTTGTCCGAGACTTCATGAGCCAGCGGGTTTTGGGCGTTTGCACTAGGTGTTCTGTGATGTCTTTGATGGTAGAGTCTAGAGTCCGTCAAGTCTATATTACATCTAGTCTAAAGGCTGTTGCTCTAAAGGCTGTTGCTCTAAAGGCTGTTGCTCTAAAGGCTGTTGCTCTAAAGGCTGTCTAGTCTGGAGTAGTACTATTGCCGTGTATACCTCTGGTATGGTAATTTACAGTGGTGTATAGGACCCTGTGCCGTTTACAGAGACCTTCCATTCTTTGTTAGAATTATTATGCGACCTGAGTCTCTACCCTGCATTCACATGGTTATAAGTTTACGCCCTGTATTTACTATTTCCTTGTGACATGGTGTTTTATTGATCTACTTGTTATTCAGGCTTTTATTATATTTGTATGACAATATGTCGCTATAACACTGCATATTATTGATATTAAACTTTCTGATATATATAATTTAGCATTAAACCTGGTACTGGGATAGTCTAATAGAGAAACTATGCTTATATCATATATATTGCTGACGTTAAACTGGGTGATTTTAATTGATGTATATGTAAATGGTGATTATATTGATAATGGTTTACTTATGTTGACTAGCTGTTAGTATACTTGAAAATCTTATTATATGAGTTAATGTGTTGTATTATGTCCAAATTCGTATGGTTTGGTTTGACCAGAAACGAATCCAGTAATAGACATCCCAGTAATAGACATCCCAGTAATAGACTATTCCAGTAATAGACATCCCAGTAATAGACATCCCAGTAAATAGTCTAATACTGTTAAATTCACCATAGGTATTCCCACCTATTGAGGTATTTTGAGCTCTCTCTGTCTAATCCTAACAATGGCCATATCAAGACACTGAGGCCGAACATCGCACGATTTTAGGACAGCATTCATCGCTATTGTTCTCGTGCTAAGCCGCACTTCCTCTTCTGTAAAAGTGTTTCAGTACCTCAAATTCCTCCCTCGGGGGAATCATCGGCGAATGAACATAGTAAACAGAGTACCTGACGGAAATCTAACAAGTACCAATAAGCAGACCATTGTCAATAAATAGAATCGGTACCAGATACCACGGGGTGTGGACCAGTACATGTGTTTGACCCAGCTGTCTTCGGAGCTGTCCTTGACCCAACTGTCTTTGACCCAGCTGTCTTCGGAGCTGTCCTTGACCCAGCTGTCTTCGGAGCTGTCCTTGACCCAGCTGTCTTTGACCCAGCTGTCTTTGACGGAGGGTGGCCTCTCCTGTGTATGTATAAATGACCTGGCTATAGCAGACCCATCATCTACCAGCAAAGCCCATAGCCCATGCATTAACGGCCATAGTAAACACTGACACAATCAGAAGATCAGAAGATATACTCTCAGCTAATGCTCACTAACCAAGGAAGAGCGTTAAGAATCAGCGCCCTAAATTCAATTCACCAAAAGTTTGGTAACACAAAGGAGAGACCTAGGGCACCTGACTTTCCCCAAGGTGTTTAATACTCCACTTTAACTCCTCGCATGGACGAGTACTTATAAGTCTTTCTGTTCTAGACTTTTCAATCACTTTACCATCCGAGTATGCTAGCCATCAGAAACAGAACAAAATTGACTCGCAAGTCTCGTTCTGGTCCTCGATGGCTTTAAAGACCTCTATTAAAACACGTGGCTTCAAGTCAATAGAGGACGAATGGGTGCGAACACTGTATTCATTCAAGAAGTCACTTATTAGTGACTCCTTTTGCTCCTGAATTTCGTGATACACACTTAGCAAGCTCTAGTCTAATAGATGTTTTTCTTAAGCCACGCCAATGCCAACAATGGTCGAGCAAAACGTGGCCAAGGATTCTCTCAGTGGTGCAATTCTGGCGTCGGATATGTAGAAGTGATTACCCCAGAGTTTCTTGGCTTCGGCGGCTTGTCTGCGGAGGTCTCTGTGGATCTCCTCGGTTCTCTCGCCCATGAACTCCTTGATGGAGAACTCAGCGTCGTACTCCTCCTGGACAAGCTCGGCCTTTTTGCCCAAGTACTCGATCTCCAATTCCTCCCATGCGGAGATTTGCTTCAATCTCTTCTTTAACTGTCTGGATTTGTACATGATGTTCAACATGGAAGATGGGTACTTCAAGTCGCCGTGGTGCTCACGGGCAGTGATCAAGATACCCTTTCCTGGAGCAGGATTCGGTCTGCCAATCTTTTCGGTTGCCGTAGCCATCATGGCCAAAACCCCATAGATTGGAACACCCATCTTGAGGGCCAAGTCTGCAGTCATGATCACCTGCATACCGGAACCTTGTGCCTCCATGAATGCGTTTCTGGTGGTGGTGGTTGGTCTGGACATCTCAGAAGGTGTTCTGTCGTGTGCAAACTTGTCCAGAGCATTGGACGTAGCGTTCATGTTAGCAAACTCATACGAGCCTTCTTCCTGGAAATCATTGTATCCTCCAACAATGCAGATCTTAGCATCGTGGTCATAGCCGTTTCTGGGAACACTGTCAATTGACAAAAAGTTTTCAATGGTGACTTCAGACCAATGGTGACATAAGTACAGAGAGTACACAAATGACTAACGTGACTCAACGTGACCTGGGACTTGAGACTTGGTGGACATTCCCTAATGACTTATGTAGTCTCAACGGCAGAGACCAAGACTCGCTGTTTATTGAAGACTCAATAAGTCATTTTTCATTGAAGACTTAATAACTCATTTTTCATTGAAGACTTAATAAGTCATTTCTTATTGAAAACTCAATAACTCATTTCTCATTGAAGACTCAATAACTCACTCCTATTCAGTGACTCAATAACTCACTCCTATTCAGTGACTCAATAACTCACTCCTATTCAGTGAATCGATGGCTCAACGGCTCAATTATCGAATTATCAATTATGACACAAGGGAGACTTGAGTCTTAGTCACACTTGATGAGAACAAGGTCACTTAATAATGGTCGAGTACTGGAAAGTTCCAACACTTATGAGGTGGGTATTCCTGCAATTTGGTAACACGGACTTGGTGACACGGACTTGGTGACACGGACTTGGTGACACGGACTTGGTACGGACTTGGTACGGACTTGGTGGTACGGACTTGACATTGTATTTGGCAGCGATCATTACTTCCTCGTTACATACATAGGCAAAGTCGGCACGTGAAAATGCGGGGGTCAATGTCGCCAATCGGTCGCGCAAGTCCTTGTGGATGTTTTGAACAAGCTAGATTTTCTTCAAGTGTACCTCTTGCTTTCTTCCCTCGAGTCCTGGATTTTCGATGGAAAAATGTCTATCGAACCTTGTGGGTTTCATGAATGCTTTCTCCAAGGTGTCAGCTCTGTTGGTACGTGCTAGCACCACCACAAGGTGGGAGGTTTCAAAGCCATGCATTTCCACCAAAAGCTGATTCAAAGTCGTTTGACGTTCATCGTTTGCACCACTAGCATTTGCCTTGGATCTTTGTTTACCAAAGGCATTGATTTCGTCCACGAACACAATTGCTGGGTGCATTCTGACGGGCTGTTTTGAACAATTCACGCACACGAGAAGCTCCAACACCCACAAACATCTCCACAAACTCTGATCCAGATACAGAGAAAAAGGGCACTCCTGCTTCTTCTGCGGTGGCCTTTGCAATCAAGGTCTTACCTGTACCAGGAGGACCAGACAAAATGGCACGGCGGGGGATCTTGGCTCCCAATTTCTCGTACTTTGCTGGGTTCTGCAAGAGCTTGACGAATTCCATCACTTCTTCTTTGGCTTCGTTCATACCAGCAACATCCTTGAACTTGATCTTGATGCCCTTTTCTTGGTTGGTTTTCTTAGCAGTGGACTTGCCAAAGCCTAATCCACCTCTAATTCCTCCATGCTTGCTTTCTTGGTCATGAAGTAGATGGCACCAAGAAACAACAAAGTGGGGAGAAAATTAACCAAGATTTCGCCAGTGCTTCCCTTAGTGACGTACACAACAGGCAATCTAATCTGGTCATGAATGCCGAACTGGGTTTGGACGGCTCTCGAGCTGTGCTCGAAACTCTCGATGTTTCCAATGTAAAGTGGTAATCGTTAATCTTTCGTTTTGGAAACTTCAGGGTTAATGTTCTCATTGAGCTCCAAAATGGCACTTCTATTTTTCATGACCCCAATCTTTCTGACTAGGGTCTTGCGCAAGAAGTCGGAGCTGAACTCTTGGAAGGTGATTTCGTGGTTTGTTGCCTGATTCGACTAAAGAATGAACAACAAAAGACCACCGCTAAGACCCAAAAAGAAAGCATACATGCCCATAGGCCATACATTAACGGCCATAAAAAAATATTGACTGATGCTCGCTAATGAATTGTACGATCCGACCAATTCTTGATACACTCTTAGCAAACTCTAGTCTAATGATTTTTTTTCTAATCATGGTCATAGCCAGTTCTGGGAACACTCTGGCTCTGGTTGGGGATGGGTATTCCTGCAATTTGGTGAGTAAGTTTGGGATACTGTTGAGTTCTTACATTTGGTAACGCAGCCACAAATGGTCTCTGGAGAAGTTTGAAATCACTGCTTGTTTGTTCTATCACGAAATAGCAAGAATTTTGAGGCAGAAACACCATACGAGGTAATGAACGGAGTAAGGTGGTTGGTGAATGCGGTGTGACTCTTGAACACCTTTCAATGACATTTATTATAGGCCTTGTTCTTGATATTTTTTTCTACTTGTCTTTTAGGCCATTCTACAAAAGGTGCCACAAGGGTATCGAGTTGAAGTAAGCAATACCGCATGTCCTTTCGACTCTAAGAGACCCTATACCTAGTCTTGTCCTTGCTGTAGCGAAGAAACCGATTTGAGTCGTTGGTCGTGCCCAGCCCATAATGAAACTAATGATATTTCTACTAACCTTGCGGGTAGACCAGTACATAACTAATACTGTAGTCAGCAAGAAACTTGATTTTGGCAATAAATGCATAAATGAGTGGTGGATTGGGTGACTTAAAGTGGATTTGGACGAGCCAATTGTATAATGGACTGACCACCAATGGGCAGTGATATTGTAATCCCATTGTAATTGGTATCCCCATCAAAGAGATTGTGCATTCCCAAATCGGCCATTGCAACGGAATCTCAATTACCGAATCGGTTTCCCCAAAAATCAGTCCCAAAACAGGAACTGGATAATCTGCCAGTATTACCAGCGAAGTGACCAACATGGTCAACACCAACAACAGCATCATAACACCAGTCAGCCATTGCACTGATAGTGCCAATACCACCACTTGCATTATAGCACCACGCAGCTCAGCAATCGATAGTGCCAATTTCAAAAGCACTACCAAGCAACACCAGTGGCACTACCACGGATCTCATCGATCAACACCATCAGTCACTAGTAAATAGTATCGGTGGTCGATGGTCAGTAGTCAATGGAATGGAATGCAATGATCTCGGTTGATCAAACAATGGACTCGATTTGCTCGGCATAGCTCAAAACATTCTTAATGATGGCCGCATTATCCGAAACCGAATTGGAGGTTTGTTCAGGCACAAAATACACCACGCCGTTTTCAAAGGTCCAATGGCCTGCATCCAACAGCTCCTTGACCGACGCTTCAAACGCAGAGTCTGAGCTTTCCTGTGGATAGTACAACAACGTCTTACAGTTAGACACCGGAATGGAGACATTTGTCTTCTCCAACGAACGAGCAATCTCAAAACGCAAGGTAGTCACCAAGCTATCCTTAAAATGGCCGAATTCCGGGCACGGCACCAACAGGTCGTTCTGCAACAGTTTCCACACCTTCAAGTAATTGCCCTCCATCAAGTTGCGCTCAAACTCAATGGGGTACCGCAAGAACTGGTCCTTCTCCACATTGACCAACGGAGAACTATAGATGCTTTCCAACTCAATGTGAAACTGCAGCGTCAGCCCTTGCGATAGCAAGTAGAGCAAGTTCAATGATATGACCTTGGTGCGGTCAGTATTGACTTCGCCTTCCGAGTGCAATTTGAGGCACGAGTAAAACGGCGTCAAACTCAGGAAGTAGTTTTCGAAAACACCGTATTCTTTCGAAAGCAACAGCGAAAGGGCACCAATTTCAAGGAGCCGTTCCGCCACCTTCAAATCGCTGATGTGGTCCACGGTGGCGGTGTTCAGAGGCAAAGGCACCAAGAGATTGTGCTTGACAAGCTCCACCTTGACGGGAGTCAACACCTTGAGGCACTGATCATATTCGCCTTTTTGAAAGAGATGGTACAAGTCCTGCGAGAGCTTGGAGAGGGCCATGGCGGACGAAGAGAGGAAGAGTGGTTGGAATTTTTGGGGTTTATATATTGTGTGAATCTTGGTTGAGATCGATTATCGCGCGCGGTGTACGGGTGCACCACCACCCAGATTTCGCTCATGTCTACTTGTCTTGTCTACACTATACACTACACTATACACTACACTATACACTACACTATAGTATATAGTCAACTTGGTCTCTGGCCGTAATCAGACCGTACTGCATACTAAGAGTCCACTTTTTAGAGCACGTCTTTCTACCAGTACCTCTGCAATAATTGGTATTGGTGGCCAACCCGTACACCCCTCAGTTGACATTTCGGCACTCTTATATAATAGCGGGGGCGTATCCTGTTATAGTAGGATGAGTCACATGACCTAAGTCACCGGAGTGGCTGCGGTGCTAGAGGCATCAAGTGCTTTTTTGTCAACAGTTCTATTTTCACCTTTTAATGGCTGCAGGGGTGCTGCACAGGTTTACCAAAAATCTTCCCAATGTTCACACTAAAGACCACAAAACCATAAAATGGTTAACTTTGAGTGCCTGGTAAACCAACTGACTGATTGACTGTCTGACTGATTGATTGAGTGTGGTGTACGGGTGTCCAACTCTTAGTCCCGGATTCAATGTCATACTTCGAACGTTTTCCTCAACTGCTTTACCTTTTGGTGAACGGGTTTCCAAAGTAAGCATCTGTAGAGTAGAAGAGCACTCCAAATCGATCCATCTTGGTGAAATCCATCTGTGGTGAAATCGGTCCCATCTCTGGTGCACGGGTGTAAGTCGTATAGGCCTCTATTGAACTGGGACTCCAGTCACTGGCACGCCACTGTTCACGGACTGCATCCTTAACTGGAATGTCTGCAGTAAATAGTCTCCATACAGTAACTAGTACCCTCTGAAGTGTTACTGTCAACTGAACTGCCACCGACCTAGTACTGTGTACAGGGTACTAGTAGACGGTACTGCAAAATTGAGGATGCGGTAAGCATTCAGCGACTTACGCACCAATGGTTGAGTCATGCAACGGTTGCCAAAACGCCAAAAAACCCCCCAAAAAAAACAGGAGAACACCAAAAAAAAAACGGAAACCCACGGAAACCCACAAAACACCATAATTCATAGGAACATGAATTCCCTGGAACCAGCCAAAATCCCTTTGTCCTTTTTTTTGGGAGTCCGAGGTCGGACGTTTCCCGATGTGTTGTCCATATCCTAGTAGAACACCAAGCACCGCGAAAAATTTGCGATTAGTCACCGGAACACTCATATAAAGCGCACCTCAGCCTCACGATTTTCCACCTCCATCCCATCCTTTCCTCTCCCTTCCCCAGCCCCCAAAACCACACCAACACCTCCCTAAAAAAATGTGTGGAATTTACGCTGCTTTCAGGCAGGAAAACGTCGACCAGTTCAAGGACAAGGCGCTCCAAAACTCCAAGAAAATCCGCCACAGAGGCCCCGATTGGTCCGGCAATGCCGTGGTCAACGACACCATCTTGTGCCACGAGAGATTGGCCATTGTGGGCTTGGACTCCGGTGCCCAGCCCATCATTTCTCCTGACGAACGTTACACCTTGGCCGTCAACGGAGAGATTTATAACCACATCCAGTTGAGAGACGAGTGTAAGGAGTACCAGTACAAGTCGCTCTCGGACTGTGAGCCCATCATCCCCATGTTTGAGAAGTACGGCATCGACACCCCCAAGAAGTTGGATGGTATGTTTGCCTTTGCCTTGTACGACAAGCAAGAAGACCGCATTGTGGCTGCAAGAGACCCTATTGGTATTGTCACCTTGTACATGGGCAAGTCGTCCAAGACCCCCCGCACACGGTACTTTGCCTCGGAGTTGAAGTGTCTCATCAATGAGTGTGACGAGATCTTTGCCTTCCCCCCTGGCCACGTGTACGACTCCAAGACCGATGAGATCACCCGCTACTTCGAGCCTTCGTGGTGGGACGGAGCCAAGATCCCCCAAAAACACGTGGACTACAAGGAAGTCCGTGAGACCTTGGAGATGGCCGTGAGAAAGAGACTCATGGCTGAGGTTCCCTACGGAGTGCTTTTGTCTGGAGGCTTAGACTCTTCCTTGATTGCTGCCATTGCTGCCCGTGAAACCCAAAAGGCTGCCACCGGTTTCCCTCTGGACGGATACGATGCCAACAAGGAGCTTTCGGGAGTGGACGCTTCTGGCTCCTTGCACACGTCCAGTGTGGCCAAATTGCACTCGTTCGCCATTGGTTTACCAGGAGCCCCAGACTTGGTGGCTGCTGAAAAAGTGGCTCATTTTATCGGTACCATTCATCACCTGCACACGTTCACGTTGGAAGAAGGATTGGATGCGTTGAACGATGTGATTTTCCACTTGGAAACATACGATGTCACCACCATCAGAGCCTCCACGCCCATGTACCTTCTTTCGCGTAAAATCAAGGCCCAGGGTGTCAAGATGGTGTTGTCCGGAGAAGGTTCCGACGAAATCTTCGGAGGCTACTTGTACTTTGCCAACGCTCCGTCTGCTGACGAGTTCCACAAGGAGTGTGTGCAGAGAGTCAAGAACTTGCACTATGCCGACTGTCTCAGAGCCAACAAGTCCACTATGGCTTGGGGCTTGGAGGCCCGTGTGCCTTTCTTGGACAAGCAGTTCTTGGAGGTGTGCATGAACATCAACCCCGAAGACAAGCTTATCCAGGAAGGCCACATTGAGAAGTACATCTTGAGAAAGGCCTTCGATACCAGCTCTGACCCTTCGGCTAAGCCATACCTTCCACAGGAGATTTTGTGGAGACAAAAGGAGCAGTTCTCCGATGGTGTGGGATACTCGTGGATTGACGGCTTGAAGGATGCTGCTGAGGCTGCTGTGAGTGATGAGCAATTGGCCAACCCCAAGCCTGAGTGGGGCTCTGATGTGCCTACTACCAAGGAGGCTTACTGGTACAGATGCAAGTTTGACGATATGTTCCAGAAATCCACGGCAGCTGCATCCACGGTGATGAGATGGATTCCTAAGGCCGAATGGGGCTGTCACTCGGATCCTTCGGGAAGATATGCTGCCACGCATGACCACAAGGTTAGCAAGTGAATCAATCCCGAGCAAATGAATTAGACCATAGGGCTGATTTATTGGCAAAGAAGGTATTCATGAAATTCCCCAGAGCAAATATTTTCAGCTGACGAGGTAGACTGAACACTAGCCATTGCCAGCCGATTGATTGTTGGCCATGGAGACTAATGTATGGATTTATAGTAATAGATTGTATGGAGACTTGACTTGAACAAATATGATGAAGACTAACTCGAGGTCAAATTTCCAATGAGATATTCCAACTGAATGGCCAACGGATACCTAACTGAATGCTCCAATGGAAGGTACTAAAGACACAGGACACTAGTATATCCATTTTTGCATGAGGAAGACCGAATTGCACGATTCTCCTGTATAGGTGCTGTGTATATGGATAACCTGCGTATATACATAAATCATGTGTTCACGAAACTTCGCCATAGCAAATTCGATTAATTGAAGTTTTCAAGGGATAAGGGAGATGAATTATCCTCTGAAATATATTGCTGTCAAAATATTCCTTGTTGCAATAACTCGCCTTGTGTCGTATTTTATACTCTCTATTTTCGCAGTTTGTGTGAATCTCACCACTGAACACCATTAAAATCGAAACAGCTACCGGAATTTCGTTACAACACAGTATAACAACCTGTGGTATTCTAAAATGCATCCAAATCAATATAATACTGTTTCCTGACAAAAATAATATAGTATATGGCAATATTTTGAACCCAATATTCATAAAACAATATTGAACCTGGGACATATCTCAATATAAATTTGTCTTGATCAGAAAGAACCGGGTTTTTTGCCTTTTGTTTGCATAGATGAAATCAATCAAGGTCGGCCCTAGTTTCGTTTTGAATTATGGCAGGATTCCTAGGTTAATGGGTACCTAAGAGACCAATAGATCAAAGGCAATTTAGAATAGTGATAGCTTCAATGGGAGTACGGTCCATAGTAAAGTCCATAGTAGTATAGTAATGTGATCTTCGCTCCACCAACAACTCATCTTTATTCAACTTGAGCTCAAATCTGCTCAAAAAATGTTCCTTTTATTTTTCAATCTCACCGCAAACTCAATCTAGAGCTCAATATAGACTTGTACTGTTCAACAGGGTCTCGAAAAAGCCTTGAACCGAAGCCTCCTCAAGCAAGCCTTATATTAGTTTCCTAAGGAGGAATCATTGCCGATTTAATCCAGGCTCTGTGCATATGATCAATGATGAGCAATTGCTGTAAAAAAAAAAATTAGAGGCCAAAACTAAGGGGGACTGTGCCCTCTTATATATTGCGAAAACGAGGGATGAAACACGGGGCATGCATTTTGTGTACATGTGCCTGCACGCTCGTGGCTGCGAATTCGCACTCCCTTTACTATAAAAGAGGGAGGATTCCCACCATTCTGCTGCACGTATTTTTGAGCCTTCCTGTTTTCTGATACACAGGATGATTAAAGAAACCAATAAATTTATAGGTGATTTGGTTTTCAATTTCCTGGTTACATTCGTATTCATTGATTAACGTCTACAGGACACGAACATGGTTAAACCTAGGACACTTTAGGAGACTAGTCAACAGAAGTCCACAGAGTCAACAAGAGGTATTGCAAAGGTATAAATAGGTCATAACAGGGCGAATTAAGCTATGAATGATTTAGATTGGATTACAGATATATACAGGATACATGGATATACAAAGGATACATGGATATACAAAGGATACATGGATATACAAAGGATACATGGATACACAAAGGAAAAATGGACATACTTTCGTCTAACGGTTTTACAAGTGAGACTCTGGATGAACAAACGTCTGATTTAGGCGTATGATATCTCCGCTATATGACAAATCTAGGGGTTTTAAAGAACACTTTTTGATCCAGGGAAATACTATAACCATAATGGGGACCCAAAACCTTTGACCATTGCCTTTTGAACATTTCTCCTGTCGATAGCGATGTTACACCAAAGAGTTAATTCTTCTGACATGCTCCAACAGTGTGAGCGATCTCACTATGTCATCAATAACACCATTATGTCATCAATAACGCCATTATGTTTTGCAGAATTATCCATATCCCTTATGACATGCATTCCCGATTTCTGAAGATCATGTACCCAAGATTTGAGCCAAACAGTTCAGTTTTCGTTCTGATTATGGCATTGCAACCAGAAGCAATTGGTAGTCAAAGATATATCATAGTTGGTACTAAGCCCAAGGATCAACAACGACATACGAATACTATAGACGATCCAACTGGTTTATCATACATTGGATGGAATAGCAAACACACGGGGGCCAGTTTAGAAGGCATACAGTTGTTGTTTGAGGGGTCATAACCAAATCAGTACATGGTTTTCAGACATCAGTATTAATCATATGGAGTGGTATGGGGCAATTTACCTTGTCAAATAACAACGAAGTGCTTGGAAACCATAAGATATTCATTTGGACACGAGTTCATTGTCACAAGATCTCAAGATTCGCTTGCCTATGATCCTGAAATTTACCAACAATGACTTTGATTTGAGGAAGTAACGCTGCTTTCACTCTTCGACCATTCACGAGCTCATTACCTTGATTGAGGGCTCCTAAGTCATTGTCACACGAGATTATATTGACGTATGATCTTTTGCTGCCTAATTGGTTTATGGTTCAGGGACTAGGTTGGCTAATGCAAAGAACACAAACTGGTGTCTGGGCCTTATATACCGGCCACTACCTCTTTATTGTAAAAATAGCAGTACGCAGTGAACGCCTAGCTACTAGCATGACATAAGTCAATGTGCAATACCAAGCACAACTCACAGGAGATCGTGCGCGTGAACTCATAGATGTAGCCAGATAAGGCATTATTGGTAAATGGAGCAGAATGGACTGCAGAAGAATAGGACCTCCCAGTTCTTATATGCCAGATTGATCTGCATATAACATCAGTATACTGCATTTAGTGCCGTTAAAAATGTACTTTAATTAGTTAACTGGAAACTTCCAAGTAAATCCTTTACAAAGGATTTATTCAATAATGAATCTTTGGAAGTTGCTTGTCACATGGCTGTCCTAGCAGGAAGGCAATGGCCGTATATGCAGGATATCAAAATTAATCACGGAAACCAGCACAATAATAAACACGTGGAGCCGAAATGTAAAGCCAAACGGACGTTGTAACTAAAATGTGAAATCAGTATCTTGCAATAATTGAAGATGAAGATATTGGACGTACTTATTACTGTGCTTGTTATGGCGTGGGCCGTATCTGCAGAAACAGAAACACGAAGATTATACGTCAAAGTCAACGGAAAAAAGGAAGCACCAGTACGGTTGGAATCGGCGTGGTTAAGTTAATAGTTAACGAAACTGGCGTTCCTGCACCCAGCAACATCAGCTGTGATAACAGCGTGGCACGGATTGACCAAATAGGAAAAAGTGGTCGGAGTAAAACACCAAACGGAGATTGGACTGTGAAGATTGAGCCTGGCGATAGCAATGTTGGTCGGAATATCACTCTAATTGACGCAAAAAACCACTCTGATTGACGGAAGAAGCACTCGGATTAGTGGAAAGAAAGGACTAGGTGCAGGACCTACTCAAAACCTGGTTGAGTACCCCGGAGATACCCTCATATTTGGCTTATTCAACGAAGAATTCGTGTTTGGAATCGATTAAAAAAGCTTGCCCTTGCACATGTATATAAGCAAGCATCTGAAAATGGACAATCTAGATCCACACTTGTGTCAGTTGCGGCATACCAAACCAGAGAGGCTCTTGATGAGCAATGACCATTTCACCGAAGCTTTGACCTATGTTCCTGTTGGACTCTATTTTATCTCCATTGAAAAAGGAATAGTTCCTGATGAGAGAAATGGAGAACAGGAAGATCCGGAAGAGTCATATTTTGATGATGACGCAAAAGGCGTGTACTTTGAGCCAAAAAATGTGAGATCTAGTAGGTAGGTAAGGCATAGCCAACTGAGGTAGCTATTCAACATTTTCGTGATTAGCATTTTGGAGTTTTCCTAGCCTGGTTTAGTGAAGTGCTTTGAGTCAAGGCGACTTGTCTATACCTGATTATTGAGAAACGTGTCATAAAACCACTGAACCTTTTCATAAGTTTGAATCAGTCAAAGCTTGATACCAACAATTGAAGACTTTCACATGGTCAGAAAAATTGATGAATCCAGTCAAGTAACGAACAGTAAGCACCAAGTCCAGCAACAAGTCAATTCATAGCGTGAAGTTTATTCGTACTAAGCTAGTAATGAACAGTCAATTTGTGGTAAGCTGTAGTTGGTGGGCAGTTGGTAGTAAAGCAACTCACTAGTCAATTATTTAGTGAGTCAGTAAACTCGTAAGTAATAGGCCAGTCAATAATCGTGGGCCATAAGACATAAGTAGTAGCGAAATTTGAGTTGAGAAACCAGTAGTTTAGGGGGATCTAGACGCTCAAATTCATTGAGAATGCATTATAGGTCAAAGATCCAGTAGCCCTCAATTGAGCCAAGTTCATGGAACACATAGTGGTGTCAGAGTTGCCAGCTCACCGGGACCAACGTTGATAGCAGTGGCTTGCGTGGTACCATTGATTCTGAGATTACCGTGAGTTTGAATACCAGAAAAGTCCACGGTACCGAAGACTTCGCCAGTGATATCGTTTTTTCACTAAGATAACTTGAACTCAGCGTGCTCCTCCGTTCATAAAATGACTGGTGCTTCATGAGTGGTGCGTTCAGTGAATCTGATGGATAGACATTTGTATGAGTGACTATAGATGGGTCACCAGAGATGCAAAGATTCAGGTACTTATACTCCAACCTAGAATGGGTACTTGAATACTGTTGAATGTTCCATGATCATAAATCCATACACGCAAAATTCATCGTACAGCCATGGAGCATATGTTAGTATCACGGACCTAAATTAATCATGATACTTAATATCTTAGTATGACTAGACCAGACTCGCTCTTTGTACACTCAAAGGCCAGCTTAGCCGTATTAGCAATATGGTCGCCAGAACCATAACCCTTCCCGCACATTTCATTTTTGGTTCCCTCATTTAAGGCATTGAGTCTGTGCAGGTTATTTGCATGGTACTTACGCTGCTCAACCGCTCCGGACGGAAAAGTGACATGCACATATAAGCACTTTCAACCAATATGCCAATTTGACGTAATGATAGTAGCAAAACTAGTAGCAGCAGTAGTAGTAGTGACACTCGTAGTAGTGGTACTAGTAGTAGAGGCACTAGTAATTAAAGGTATGATCCCCCTAGTTATACTGCAACGATACAACAGGTCCAGACACAGGTAATTTTTAGAAGGTTTCTGAGCCACGGTATTCCCGAAAACGGGCCTTTAAACGCTAGTCTTCCTTCACTTCCTTTTTATTGCAGAAAAAAAAGTTGGGCTTGGAAAAAGTGGGGTATTTTGCTTTATATATATTGTGCAGTGCGCGGGTCCTGCATGGAAGGTGGCTGCAAATAAACTGGGCGGGGTGAGAATTGCCTATAAAAGCCCTCCACCCCTTTCTCGATTCCAGTGCATTTTTTTCCTTTGAATCATTACTCTCATTCTTCAGTCAATACTAATGAGCCACCATAATCACTACTATGATTCACCATACTCACTACTATGATTCACCATACTCACTACTAAGATTCACCATACTCCCTACTATTCATTCCATTGTATATTGATTGAAGACTTTTATGTTCATATCTCGTTGTCTGCTCTCAGATTCAGAGTTCTTCATTGATGTGTCTCTCAGTATACCGTACCGGTTATTTGATGGATCCCCAAGAAACACTTTCCGCAAGGTCTTGTCGAGATTTTGGGGTGTACAGATCAACTGCTTGAATGGGTCCATTCCAGTCTTCCATACTTCCCTCAACTGAATCCTTAATCAAAGACTTGGTAATCTCAAAGTCAGATTTCAGGTATGCCCGTTTGATTGTCGAAATGGCGTGATGAATGTTTCTGGTGACTACTGATTTACTACTTCTATAGTGCTTACTATCTTTGCTACTCGAGTAGTTTTGAAAAATGGGAGCGACGTGTTGAGCCCAGAGGCTTTGCTATCTGATAGGGTAAAATTAAACAACCTATAGTCTACCAGACTATGATATCTAGGTGTCTATGCAGCGACAATAGTATTAGTGCAGTGGCTAGTAACAATGGTTAGTAATTACCGACTAACTGGGGTTATGTCTATAGGTAGTGGATACTTACTAAGCACCATTACTACTCCACTACTAGTCATAGTATCGGGGGGCGACTCTTCCATAAGTCACTAATGATTTTCAGGGAGCTCGAAAAAGTATCACCACTATTTCATACCAGGTGAGATGAGCATTATTGTGAAGAACAAGCATTGAGGTGAAGAGAATCGTCACCTAAAACATTGGGTGATCAATATTTAGGTGTATCAACAAATCACACCTCCTTGTTGCCAAAGGTGGTGCTTGGAAATGACTGCAATTTGTTTCCCATATAAACCTTGGGTTCAAGTGAAGAAGCCAAAGGTACTATGCATCGCTAACTTCTTCACCACTATGGACTCTCCATAGCTATTCCTATGTCTAATTACGGACTACTGACTACTGAGTCTCGAGTACCAGCTACTGACTACTGACCACTGACTGCCGACCATAGTATGGAATAACCAAACGGCTGCTTCCAAGGTACTTATTATGATGCTTTTCATTGAATTACTTGGCAGTAAACAGTATAGTGGAATAAAGCCTAGAACGGGAGTATACTCCTGAACTTCATTTGTTAGAGTCATGTTTTGTTTTGGGGTCCTAAGCTATCTTCACTCGTTGATTCACCTGAGCCACCTTTGCTAACCATCTTCCCAATCAAAACACACCAAATATTTGACCTCGGCTCAGGGAAGTGCGCCAAGGCTACGATGATGTCTTACTAAGAATATTAGAGAAGAACATTGATCAACTTAAAGACAGATTTTTTTTTGAAGTGGCCATAACTTGTCCTAAACCATATCTCTGCACTGGCAAAAGAGGTCAATGGCGTGTCCAGAAATGGTGTATACCTTTCATCAAAAGCTTGAACATTGGGGGTAGCCCCGAAGTATGGAAGCTAGACGAGGAAAAGGCGCTCAAGGATTACGTGCAAAGGCTTCCTCTGCACGAAAACTATGCCCCGCAGGAACTCTTTATCTTCGGCAAGTTTCTGCTCTTTTACTCACTCGCGTTCGACGAGATTTTCGCATGTCATGTTTGAAGAGCTTCAATTGTAGGACTAAAGGTATTTTGACCATGTCCTCCAGCATATCATTTGTTACATCAGGATATCTTGTGGTGCTACTTGTACTGGAACGGAAATGCTTTATCTGCTGATATACCTAGTGATCCAGTATGACTACTAGTCATCTTCTCCTGGATATATGTTTGACCAGTAAGTCTAGTATTTCCATTTTAGTGGGTCTCTCTATTCGTATCGCAACTTGACAGTATGAAGTATGGTATCGGTGAAATACCAGACGTGACTAGAGATACACCATAGTGATATGAGATAGATGTACAAGTCTGTACAATGAAGATCAAACAAGGAATCCCATCTGTGGTCAATCTGTGATTTGAAAGGCCGTGAAAGTTAACGGCAGCTAGTAATAGTCGACTCCTCCGTATACCATGGACCTCAGGAACAAACAATCATACCATGAATGGTCCATCACGAGTCATGCACTTATGACGTAAGGTCATGATAGTGCTTGTGTACAGTCAAGCCATGGATTTGCTGAAAAAAACCCAAGTCATACTATGAGTGTCCCAAAGGATCATCAATGCTTGCATTATACCTTACAGCTCCATTGACCCATGTTTATGCATGACAATACACAACGCAAGCTCTTGTGGCCACTTCTGATGAGCAACAAAACACCTCATATAATTACCTCAAGCAAATACCTCATATGGAATATGGCTTATGGATAAGGCATATGAATGAGTCATATGGAATTGGCATATGGATAAGGTATATGAATGAGGCATATGGATGAGGCATATCGGATAGATGATGAAATAACCACCTTATAGAAATGGTCAGTTTTGCAGGCAGGTTTGAAGTCTTAATTCATCATATGAACAACAATTGGATGAAAAATAACCACCTATCCCGTTTCATGGAATATCCTTTATTAGGCTAATGTTCCCTAAGGACCAAAGCTTGTGATTTTGTGTTGTCTGCAGTATGATGCATCTATCAGTCACGTTATTCTTGAGGCATTGTCCTAGACAATAAAATCTGAGAAGGGGCTCTGGAGATGCCAATAGTGATTCACTGACATGCACTGGAATTGTACTGAAATGAAATGAAAGGCACTGATGCAGATGAAGTTCCATGACTTACTATATAAGCACGAACTTGCCATAAGGTGATTTCTATCCCAAACTCTTTCGCCAGCTTTTACGTCTTCATCATGTCATTTAGTCGTTATTTTTGGATTTTATTCTTGGCTGCCTCCGTCTACGCAGACAAGCGAGTGTTGTGTACTGACCTCGAGGGTGACGGCAAATTAAGGCCGGTTTCCAACGTCCCGTCGTATGTATTCGATGTTCTTGCGCTTGGCCAGTCCGGCCAAACTCCCCTCCTCAAGTTCGACTGGGGAGATGACGGCCACGCTACCATGGAAGACGGAGGCGAGCACAAGGCCTTTGGTGTCGTCAAAGGCTTCTTTGTGTATGGCACGCTAGACGTGGTGGCCCCTTTGACCATGGTTTTGAACTCTCACCTGAAGATCATGAACATTGATCCTTATTTATGTGACCACTTACAGAGAAAAGGACGGCGGATATTTATGAATGGTGACGTTACGTCGCCAAACATAACGTGTCAGCCAGTGGTTCTTTACTTGAAGCCGGAAGAGGAGTTTCAAGAATATTTGGAGCAGGAACAAGCACAGGGAGAACCAGAAAATGAACCGAAAGTGGAGCAGAAAGTGGAAGATCCTGAGGAGGATCCAAAGCAGGAAAAGCTAAACCAGGAGAAATTAGAACAGGGAGAACTAAGACAGGAGAATCCAGGCCAGTCGAAACCAAAGCAAAATCACCCTGATAATAAGCATCCAAAGCAAAGTCATCCGACAACAACTCCTCCCAGCAAAATTCATGCAAAGCAAAATCATCCATATCAAAATCACACGGAAGAAAATCTCCCAGAACAAAAAGACCCAAAGGAAAACGGCGTGGACACCTCAAATCCTGTAAAGCCCCAAGAGGGACACCAGGGTAGAGCATATTTTCATAGGAAACACTTACCTAAGGGACACGCGTCATGGTTAAACGTTTCAAGGGAACACTTACCTAAGGGACACTTTTCACGGCTGAACGTTTCGAGGGGACACTTACCTTGGGGACACTCTTCAAGACTAAACGTTTCAAGGGAACACTTACCTTGGGGGCAGGCTTCAAGACTAAACGTTTCAAGGGAACACTTTTCTTGGGGACAGGCTTCACGGCTGAACGTTTCGAGGGGACACTTACCTTGGGGACACTCTTCAAGACTAAACGTTTCAAGGGAACA
>NLAL01000218.1:0-28433 GCA_002374735.1 Metschnikowia sp. 13-106.1
GATTGTGAGACTTCCCGAATCGGGGTACCTTCCAAAGTTTTATCGATGTTTCAGCAGTTTTTCATAGATGTTTGGGTAGTGTTTTAGCAGTTTGATAAGAGTTTCAAAGATGTTTCATAGATGCTTGACTAGTTTCATTGATGTTTTACCTGTGTATCACCTGTTTCAGCAGTTTCAGCAGTGTTTCAGTAGTAATTCAATCTATTTTAGATGTATTTCACTCTGACGTTGGTTTTAATGTTTCAGCGGTGTTTAGTGTTCCACCAGTTCCGAATCACCCATGCTTCATAACTATTTCATAACTGTTTCATCACTGTTTCATCACTGTTTCAACTTTGTTTCACTGTTTCACTGATTCACTGCTTCACTGATTCACTGTTTCACTGATTCACTGATTCACTGATTTACTGTTTCACTGATTCACTGATTCACTGATTCACTGCTTGTTTGATTTTTGAGATTCAGTTATACCTGGTTGTCTTGGCTGGACCTGGCGACTTCATCTCTTATTCCAAGCCCCGTTTCATCTATGTTTCATCTCCGTTTCATGACTGTCTCATGATTGTCTCAGATCACGTTTTTGCTGGTACATACCATTAATTGAGCTTGGGTCTGACATGGTTTACGGTGTAAGTATGTGCGCAGGTGGCGAAGAACGAGCGTTCTGATCATGTGTGGGGTCACGCGGTAAAGGTCACGTGCGCGTCATGTGTCACTGTGCACGTGTGTTCGCTCGCCTGCTTTATGTCACGTGCAACCACTGCACCTTGCGCCCCCCCTTTTCAGCAACCCCCAATCCAGTTTAATATTTGTACAAATTGATACTTTAGGTTAGTATAGCTCTAAACTGAGATTCCAATGACCAAATCAAAACTTACAAATGAAAGATGAAAATACCGTGAATTAAACGAAGCGAATGCCGATCAGACCTCCATTCACCTACGGCACGGATTACCGCTCTATTATTGACCGATCGATCATCTCATTTCATCTCTTGTTTACCGGCTTGTATCATTTCATTTCATCTCATGTTTTACCGGCTTTCTATTCAAATTGGTCAGATTCACACTTCTGAGGAACTATCGGCGAATGAATATAGTACCCCGAGTTCCCAACGTCACAAGAATGTAACAGAAATATTTGAAGACCCATAATTTGAAATAGGAGATTATCAAAGTGAATCGAGCAGGTGGAAATCTAATTTAAGCAGCCAGTGCTTAAAAGAGAATACCCACGTTTTTTAGAAACCCACCTCTCCTGGGTGTTTTCCCAAGATGAAACGTTGAGTGGGAGAAAACTACTACTTCTATCTTACTGCTTAATGTTTAGTACTCCAGAAGTGCATACTCCAGAAGTGCATACTCCAGAAGTGAATACTCCAGAAGTGCATACTCCAGAAGTGCATACTCCAGAAGTGCATACTCCAGAAGTGGTAGATCCGTTTGCAACGTCAGCTACTGTACTATGTTCACTCACCGAACATTCCACAAAGAGAGGAATTTGGGCTACTTACATAGATTAGTCCGGCATGGAGGAAACGAGGTCGTAAGGAGAGCTGAACGGACTGCTCTACCTCTGATCGACCAGTCCCGGGTTTCAACGTCCACGTAGGTGGTACACTATCCATGGTGGGTCTTACAAAAAGACATCGTACCACTATTACATGTAATGAGAAAGCATGGTAAGGCACACTACATCACGTGCCATGTGTTGGATTCAACTTACGTCAGGTACTCTATTCATGTTCATTACCCGACGATTCCTTAAAGGGAGTCCAAGGGGTAAACAAGGGTATATATATCTTTTCGGTGCTTATTCCTTTTGGCATTCATTCCTTTTGGTGCTTATTTCTTTCGGTGCTTATTTCTTTCGGTGCTTTTTCCTTTTGGTATTTATTCCTTTTGGTGCTTATTTCTTTTGGTGCTTATTTCTTTTGGTGCTTATTTCTTTCGGTATTTATTCCTTTTGGTGCTTATTTCTTTTGGTGCTTATTTCTTTCGGTGCTTATTCCTTTTGGTGCTTATTTCTTTCGGTGCTTATTTCTTTCGGTGCTTATTTCTTTCGGTATTTATTTCTTTCGGTGCTTATTTCTTTCGGTGCTTATTTCTTTCGGTGCTTATTTCTTTCGGTATTTATTCCTTTCGGTATTAATTCCTTTCGGTGCTTATGTACTTTTTGAGGAGGTGAAGTGACTACGAATTCAGCAGGCTAACAATAGTGATGATTGTTTTATCACACTCCAAACTCATCATAGTACCCATCCAAAACCACAGGCCATCATAGTGCTCCATACAATAATGACATGAAATTTGGTCTGGAAAATCACGGCTTGGTGGAGTCACCGATGAATGAAAAGGATACCAAAAAACGTGACTTTTGGGAAGAGCTTTAATATACAGTTTTGGTTTGTTTTTGTGGCCTGCAAGATTTTTTTTGGGATCTCGGACAGTGTCAATTTGTGATTTGGGGTACATTTCCACCTATTGAACGATTACTTCCATCCAAAAACAAAAACAAAAAACCTACATAAAAATACACACTACATTTATGTGAATTTGGAATAGAGCTTTTCATTGGAGCAAACGAAAAGAACTCGAGCTGATATGCCTGACGGACGAAAATGGGCAAATTAGCTTTGGGTGCAAAATCCTGCATTAAGTAGCAATGGTGCACGGGTGCAAAAGGGCAATGTATTCTGAGCTTGCCTCCCAGTGCACTTTATGTATTATACTATAGATCCATAAGTCACCACTAGGATCTGCAACGGAACTTTATGAGTGTCAGCCTAACTAGGCTTGTATTGCATAAGGCCAAATCTGATTTGCTGAATTCGGACTAATATGGTTCAGCTTTTCAGGCTATTGTTATTCATTCTAAAAGCCGACGCTTCAATATGCTTTTTGGAATGAGCTTAATTCGCCGTTCAAATCGAAGTTTTAAAAGATTTGCACTGGCAATCGGCATTTTAGCACCTGGATTTTTGGGACCTGGCATTTTGGGACCTGACTTTTAGGCAATCGGCATTTTGGGACCTGGAAATTTGACACCTGGAAATTTGGCACCTAAATTTTCAGCTTTCAAATATAGCTGCCCGGATCCATTAGTCCTGATGTTAGCACTGCGGGCTGGTGTACAACACGGCCAAGCTAAAGGCATGTCAAATGTTGACTTCGGCAATGTTTATGGACTAATTTGTGCGTATGCGTTAAGAGTGTGTGTGGAAAGCGATTGCAATGAATATTGGTAGAACGAAAGGAATATGTGGGTTTATAGGAGTGTTTCGAAACGACATATCTCTGAAACGGCCACCTGTAAAGCCCATAAGTCCAAGACACCATACCACAACATCATAACGCCATTACACAACATCAGAACACCATTACACATCATCATAACACCAAAAGTCCAAGACACCACAACACCATCCACCACAACTGTTAGATTCCTATAGGTAGTGTCCAACAATGGGAACGCCGCATCACGGCGTTCGGCTATCATGGCACTTCGTGCATCGATGGCCTTTTTCGAATAGTCTAAAGTCTATTCTGCAACATTACTCGTTTCCGCAGATGAAAATGACCTTGACAAAGTTTGCAGAAGGTTGTGACCTTTACCTCAAGAGCAAAGAGATCTCCGGGCGACTTGCTGGGTTACTCCAAAAACCTAATACCCCAAGTGGTCTATGGACCGACATTCCCGCCGACCTTATCAATGGTCTATCAACTGCTACTTTTGGCAACCTGTTGATCAATGCCATCCTCACAATTGTCCACAAGTTTTGCAACCGCGTTTTTTTTTACCCGGTGCTGACGGATTTCTCTGCCGAAACCATGGTTGACATAGTCGCTTACGCTTTTTTTCCACTGCCCGATGTCCCTACTTCTATCCAAACCGACCGAGGACATCGCAATATGTGTCAGTCCGCCTTGACTCTTCGCGTGAACTCTTACCTTTTGCTTACTCAACATCATCAATCGAATGGCCGGGTGGAAAATCAGAACAAATTGAGCGAAAACTTCCCACACAACCAACACCTGCCGTCTCTCCTAGCGGTGGAAAAAAATATGCTCAAAGCTCAACCTGCAATGTCGCTTCAAGGAAAATGTCCCTTCGAATTGAATCTTGGATATGTTCCGTCATCACCGTTACATGTCGATTTCACTGTTCCGATTCAATTCCTCAACAAAAATTCAGTGCACATTGCAGAAACACTCAATCACGTGTACATGGCAGCATATCACGACCTGCCAGGCTTCCTTCGATAAAACCAAGACTCACTTTGGCCGGAAACACAAGGTGCCAACGAGTACTTAGCATGAACGGAGTCAAGGTACTTCGTAGATGCATTGTATGCAGGCTAACGAGGTATTATGTGCAACTTAATAATAGGTGAAGAGTCTTCACCCACCTTACACCTCGTCTAAGGCTTTGGTCTTGCAAGGGACAACTCGCATATCCCAGTATATTAATATATACTGAAATATAGGTTGAAAACATCCTTAATTTCGCTTCACGTGAACTGGTCTCGACAGTCCTGAAGCAACGGGTTATTCCGCTTATTGATAATTTCCAAGGACAAGTTAATCAATGGATCGACGGTTTTGGTGACGGATTCACACGACGAGCAAATGACCGAACTAAAAATTCTCCTAGAAAGGTCAAATGCATGAATGCATCCGCAGGATCTGTGGAAGTGTCACTAGAACCATTTTGGCTTCCATTCATGTCCATTTTGGCTTCCATTCATGTTCAATTCCATTTCCTTAGAGGTGCAAGGTCAGACGCACACGTCATAATCATTGAGAAGCTCATAGAGCAAAAATTGCCACAACTCATAAGCATCTTGCTTCTGAAACCCAGAAAGAGACTGGTTTTTATACTATGCCGTGCTTAGTAAGTTGGTAATCCCTTCTCCTTCTTGGGAAGATGAATTGTAAAAAGCCCGGAAGATAATATCCACTGAACACGTAATACAGGCCAGCGAGCTGTCAATGGGGCCTCGTGCGCTCTATGCCGGCTGGAAGGAACAGTTAAAAAAATGAGTGTCATTGTTGAAACATTGCATCTTGAATAATGGGTTATGGATCAACATTTGCACTATGGAGCTCATGAATCACGTGGAGCCGAGATTAACGATTCCCTTGATTCCCAGAAAAGTAAGATTCAGTGGCTTGATGTACTTTTCGTCAAGCTCCGCCTGTTGTCTTTCCTGCACTGCCTGTTGAGCAAGGTCAGGTTTGCCTGCCTTCTCTAGAATAGCCAGCATGCGGATCACATCTAGCTCGCCGTGGTTCTTATAATCCTTACATTGGAAGCAGACGAGAAGCCCATTTCTGGACTCAATAGCAACTCCAATGTATTTTTTCAACTAATCCTTGATTTCCGGTGAGGATTCAAACGTGTACATTGAGCTGATGCGGTATGCCCGGTCTGAACATTTTTTCACAAAATAAGCAAGCCACAGGTGGACTATTTCTCTATTGGGCGTGTGCTTATGGTCCTTGAAACACCGTGTCCATACTCCTTATTAGCAAGTGTAGAGAGCACCTTGGAGTTCAAAAGAAGCGTTCTTAAAACCACGTGTTGACGTTGATCTCGGAATAATGTCTGGAGCTGTGATAGTCCTGAGGCAATTCAATTGTCTATGCCCCGCTTTTGGTTGCTTTTGTGTAGCTTGATCAATGAAAGGCATTTGCTCTTGGACACCGTGGGCATGTTAGGAGAATTCCTACGAGCACTAGAATTGAGTATTTAGTGTCGGTGGATTCTACTAACGACGCTTAGCTTAAACCCAGTCTCCAACCATACCACTCATGAGTAGAAGATGGTGTAAAGTTTAGTATCCAAGGAGACTTGAATACTGGGCGCTAGGCACCATGCATGCATATCACCCGCGCGATGTTTCACATGCTGAAGGCGGGGGTGTTTCAAGAAATGCCTCAAGGGTTACCCGAAGCAGCAAGGAGGTATATAAAACTAACAGGTTCGCCTGATTAGAAGAATCCTCAGGGATATTTTTAAGGCATATTAAAGTCTTCGAATATACAACTGATATAACTACTTAAGCTGTTTCAATGAAACACGATTGTTGGTGAACAAGACCTGTGCCGTTACATATATCTTGACGAGGGGCTGGAACTCGGAAGACTCCACGGTAACATGGGGATCGTTATTCTTTTGTTTTTGTGATCTGAGGCGGGACTCGGTCCTATTTGCTACGTGATTTTTCTTGAAGGCATTTCCTTTTTTGTCTGCCATTCGGGGCGCCTTCTTATCCATGAGATAAGATAGTAGCCAGGGGCGGCGTATCGGTATATATACGAGGGCCATCGCGGTATGCTAGACTGGTATAACTGAGACAAAGAACTTTTTGTTTCATAAATCCCAAAGTCCTGCACGAGTTCTAATAGGTTGCCGGTCTTCCTGCCTAAGAAATGTGATTCTGTGCCTTGGCATGAGCCACTGCATGCTCGGCCCACCAGTTGACTTGGCAATTCAGCATTGGATTTAACGAGTGTTTCCTGTTTATTACGACCAAGAAATTACAGAGTGGTTTTTAAGATGCATACCGTGGATTAAATGCCGTCTATTGGTTAGAGAGAGTGCACCATCTACGATGTACTTTGTTTTGTTTTACTTTTTACATGTGTTATTTTTTACATGTGTTATTTTTTACATGTGTTATTTTTTACATGTGTTATTTTTTACATGTGTTATTTTTTACAGGTCTTTTTGACAGGTCTTTTTGACAGGTGTTATTTTTTACAGGTCTTTTTTACAGGTCTTTTTGACGGGCCTTTTTGACAGGTCTTATGATCTATATAACTGCAGGAACCTCATAAAAACTTATACGGTATAACAGGTAAAAAGCAGTATAAGTACAATATGACTCATGAGCTATTAGAAATTGACCATGCTGAAGTTTATAAAAAGATACTTAGCAGGGAGATAGACAAAGCTTATTAGTCATCATAGAGTATCAAGCTAAGGCTGTATTCTAAATATGGTTCTCAAAATAAGACCCCTACTGAAATTACAATACCTTGGTCAGCATAAGCAAGCAGGGAGGTGTTAGAGTAAAAGATAATTGTTATATCAAGATACATTTCACCTGAAGAACACCATGTCTGGGTATGCATAACTTTTAGAATGATTATTAGATATATGTCTTGGTCTAGTCCTCCGGCTCGTCCTCCTCGCGGATGGTGTTGGTGCTGAAACTCATGATCAACTCCTTTTTGGCAAAGTTGATGCTCTGCTCGTAATCTCCCCGCGAGTTCTTGTTGTCTGCGCTGAGCAACTGGTTGATAGGGCTGCTCTCGGAGTCCTTGAAGTTGGAGAGACTGAATGTTTTGGGCGACTTGACCAAGAACGCCCCGTAATCTGTGGACTCATCCGACCGGTACTCTTCGGTGTGCTCGTCTTCGTGGCCCAAGAGCTCGTTCAATTGGTTGGAACACTGCATCAACTTCTGGATCTCTTTTTTGACCGACTTGGTGAGCTCTGACTCCGAAGCATGCATTTCCACTCTCCTCCGCTTGATCTCCTCTTCAATGGCTTCTTCGCCTTGGATACTGGACCGTTCTGCAATCTCCTCCATCCACTTCTCCTCATCGTCAAGCTCCTCGAGGTCAAACCGCAACTTCAACCCGTACCCAAGCATCACAATGTAGTTCTTGTACTTGCTCAACTCGGCCTTGTACTCCAGGGCACGAGCCTCGAAGTTATCCATGACAAGTTTGTAGTTGGAGCAGTTAGACAACTTGCGGAAATGGATCATGAACTCACGCTTGCTCTGGTTGAACTGGTTGTAATGGCCTTTTAGCGTGTTGTAGTAGCGCAACGTCTGCGTGAACTGCTTCAGCATACCTTCATGGCTCAAAGACTCCTCGTACTTTCCTTCCGAACTCACGTAGTTGCTCAAGTATACTCCTTTGGGTAATGTTTCCCACCGCGAGATATGCTTGGCCTTCTTGAACCCGTCCTTGTTTGCTATCAACACATTCAAGTTGTTCCAGCCGTATTCGATGGACAGGACACTCTCCTCCAACGTGGGGACGGCCGTGAGCTTGGATGCCCAGAAATTACACGTGTGCACGAACTCGCTGGCAATTTCCAAGGTTCCAGCTTCGAAAACAAACTTTTTCTGCGGTTTCCAGCTGACTTTGGGGAACTCAAGCGTCCACGTGATTCCCTTCTGAGCTCCTTGGTTTCCCTGGCTTCCTTGAGCTTGTGGTTTCACTAACGTAGCATTGGTGGCACAGAGGTTGTAGTTACCAATGTTAGCAGCGTTGTTGAGCCAGTTTCCATCGCCCACATCTTCCGATTGATCCTCATACTGCTCGAGACCTGCATGGAGGTTATTCTTCTTGGCCTTTTTCATCTTTTGCTGGTGCTTTTTGATCACCTTGGGGTCAAACGAGTAAAGCCGGAGTTCTCCCTTGGAGACAACCACGAAATACTCCATCATTTTGTTGGAGAAAACCGCGGTGTTGGTACCCAAAGTAGTGGCCTGTTCCTTGCCTGCAGCAGACCGGTTGAAGAACGAGAAAAACCCGGGTTTGGAGACTGTCAGAGTAGTCAGTGCTGCAGATGACATAGTCAGATCGGAGCCAGAAGCTGAGTCCGCCATATCGTTGTTGAGAATACGCAACTTCAACAATCCTTCCTTAAGATAAGGAGAACCCTGGAGCTCCAACTTGAGATCCACCTGGTCCTGGAAATCGGAGACATCGAAGTCCTCAATCTCATAAGGCCCAGTATTTTCCTCGGCATCCACAAACTCATAGAGCCCCGATTGGTCCACGGAAACCATGGATAAGGCATCTTCGTCCGAGCCTCGGGCAGACTCCTTGGTGATGATGGACGCACGAGACGACCGCCTGGTGACCTGGCGCAAATGGTCCACGGACTTATGGTTCCTTAGGGAATTAGGTCCGCTCCTCTGGGTGTTTGCTTCGGATAAAAGGGCTCTGGTGAAGCCAAAACGGGAGTTTTTGTTGGAGTTTCCTGCGTGTGGCCCTCCGCTGTTCATCCGGGCCATACCCAACGAGCTACGCCGGAACCCATCGTTATCCACCGACCATGTGGAGGTATTGGAAGGCTGGCGACTCAAATCGTGGCCCATTTGGGGCCTGGCGTGTTGTCGAGGCAGAGAAGGTGCCTCGGAGTCCTGGGGAGCCGACACTGTGGACCGGATGGTCTCGGTGATGGAGTACCGATTGGTGTTGGGTCTTTTCGGGCTGGAAGCATCGCCTTTTTTGAGGTAGAGCTCGTTTTTAGCCAAATCCTCATAATAGTTATTGAGCTCTCTTTCAATCCGGATCTTTTGCTTCACCGATAAGTTCCGGGCGGCCTTCTTATTCTGCAGGAGAAACGTCGTGAAGGTATTCTTGATATAGTCCGACTGGGAGATCTTGGACTTGCGGGAAACTTCCGAGTTGTGGAGTGCTGTGTTCAAGAGAATCAAACTGTACAACACAATGTAGATTCTCTCGAAGTCTCCGGTACAGAACACATTGGAAGGGTGTTGCTTCACGTACAGCTTGGTGAAGGCCGAAAGAATCCGGTCGATTTCCTGCAGCTCGCCCTTGAGGTAGAGTTTCAGGCACAACATCCGTGTGGATTTGATGAGACTCACGTCCCATTGGAAAAGGTCCATGTAGTATTCCCGGATCTTGGCACTATCTGCGTCCTGGGCAGCCAAGAACTGGGTATACTCCTCGGGGACAATCAGAACAAAGTCCTCGTTGTAAAGTTTGACGGCAATTTCCTTAAACTCGTTTTCGCTGGGCTGCTGTGTTTCTGTGTCTTTGGAAGTATCGTTGAGGGTTTCTTCGTCTTGTTTTTCCGACAGTCCAGTGGATTCGGCCGTGGATTTGAGAGTAGTAGGGCCAATACTGGAGCTTCCAATATTAGAGACTCCATTACTAGAGACTCCGGGATTAGAAACTCCAGTGTTGGAGACTGCAGTATTGGAGGTTGTTGTGGAGCCGGGCCCAATGCTAGAGCCCGGTGCAGGTCCAATCGAGGCATTCTTCTGGCTTCCGTTTCCATTCTTCCCAATAATCTTTGCATCTCTTGCATCATTTCCTTGTGTTTTGGGTTGTATGGTACTTCCCTTTACACCAGGCTGTGTAGCTGTGCTTCCCTTTACACTAGACTGTGTAGTTGGCTCTGTAGCTGTACTTTCCAGACTAGTCTTTGCTTGAGTTCCTTTGGGGGAAGCTAAAGAAGTCGTTCTTTGGTTTGTACTTTGACCACCTTGGGATGCACTTTGAGCCCTAGGGTCAGTTGTTCTTGAAGTGCTTTCAGGAGCCAATTTTGTGGTAGTCTGGGGAGCCAAGTTAGTCGTATTTTGAGCATTTTGAGTACTTCCATTGGCTGTGCTTGGATCAGAAGCCCTTGGTTGTGTTGCACTAATTTGAGCACTTCCTTGAGACGAAAAGGCGCTTGTTGGGGTTGGTTGAGTGGTTTGAGGAACACTTGGCTGGAGTGGATGTGCTGTATGGGATTGCTGGGCTGGGAGGCTTCCTTGGGTGGTGTTTGGCTGGAGTGCGTTTCCATCCTTTGCATTAGTTTTTGCTCCCAGACCATCCTTTCCATTAATAGCACTGCTTCTGCCAAGAAGCCCGAAAACTCCATTCTTCTGTTCCTTCACCTCCTTGACCTTTGGCTCTTTTACCTTTGGCTCCTTGACCTTTGTCTCCTTGACCTTTGGCTCCTTGACCTTTGGCTCCTTGGCACTCTTTCCGAGCCTTCCAAGAAAACCCTTGGGCTTTCCAGCCTTGACACCTTCGCCAGAAGCCTCTGTCTTGATACCATCACTAGATATATCAGACATTCTTCCGGTTATGCCTTCACCAATACCTTCCATACTTCCAGGCATCTTTGCGTATGGAAAGTCGTCCTTCTGACCTACACTGTCCTTTCTTCCAGTTGAACTTCCAATTTCACTTGGAGTCTCGGATATTTTGAGTTCTTTTTCTGGCTTCAGACTCAGGCGCAAGCGATTAGACAGGCTTGGATTGGACAGATTTTGGTTTTGACTAGACAGATTCTGACTTTGACTATGGGGGTTAGACAGACTGGACTGACTTTGACGATTAGACAGATTGGGCAGAAGGGATTTCTCGCGTACCACGCGAACAGGCGTCTTCTCGTCCTCATGCATCACGAGCTCAATCCTCGTGCTCATTTCAAGGTGGCTCTGCGCCAACTCGTACTCGCTGGGAGCGGCTGCTATCGACATCAAGGGAAATGCACAGAAATATCAACAAAAATTGACAAAATTGACAAAATTGACCTAAAGAATCAAAGGATCAATTAATGCAACAAAAATCAACAAAAATCAACACAAAAGAACACAAAAAAACACAAAAAAACACAAAAAAACAGCAGAAAAAGTGTCAGTATTGCTGAGAAGTGTCAGTGGAACTAATAAAGTGTCAATAATAGAGTCAGTAATAGATGATACACTCGATTGATTTGGTCAGTCAAATATTCCAGACTCAATTAAAAGCCAGTCAGTGGTGATTCCGATTGGTGTTTCCGATTCGTGATTCTGTTTGGTGATTGGTTGGTCGTTAAGGGGTGGCGACTAAGGGGTGGTCGCTATTTGTTGGCCGTTATTCGGGTGGAGCGGTACACGGTGCACGGAAATGGAGCACGGCAATGGTGTACTGGTGCGTACTGTAGTGTGTACTGTTCTGTAGTGATCTGTCCCGGAGTCTAATAATTATCCTGATTTGGAAACCTCTTGCTCTGAAGAACTCTGGTTATTTCTGGCTGCTTGTAGGGGTATTAGGTTTGGGGGCCAGACGGTGTTCAGGAGTTAGGGTCTCAGTGCGGTATGGCGTCTGTATGTGGTCAGGTGACAATGATACAATGGTACACTTTGACTATGCAGTGGCTCGAGTCTCGTCTCGTCTTTAATGGGCAGCACGGGGTGACTTCTTATACTTCTGGTCCGTGTTGTTAGTCTTGTACTTTGTGTACGTTGTGTAGATCGGTACTATGGGGAGGCGTAACCTGGGGCGGGGAGAATGTGGACCAAAAGTAAGGGGGGGGACGGAAAAGGGAGTATTTGAAGATGATGAAATGAGAAATAAAACACGGGCGCGCGCCAACTCATATGCACTTACAAAAAAGTGTGTGTGGTGGCCACGCACGAGACGGTGAGCCTAGCCGCCTGCACATGCCACGCAGCACGCTAGTGTGATAAGCCGCTGAAATGGGGCGCAGCTCTGCACACTGCCTCGTATTTGCTCCTATGCATCCCCTTTCGAAGCGCTTTTTCGCTTTTTTCCTTTCGGTCCGCGCGCCTGTGTGCAACCCCGACTTTCCTTTCCTGCAGCACAGGGCTTCGCCGTGCGTGCTCGTCCTGGCAATTCGATACCCTCCCCGCTACCCTTTCGCCGGACCTGCTTCGGCATTTCGCTTCCGACTTCCGGCTCCTGCGCCGTTGCCCGTTTGGCTCTATTTTTGCCTTCTTCAAAAACGGCCCCCGGTTGGCGTGTCCTTGCATTGCTTAACTGTTCCTGCTTCTTCTGCTTGCCTTTCTCTGTCGCTGACTGCCCTATCTTCGATCTCAACGTATCTGGATGGCTCGAAATGTTGCGGCTGGAGTCTTTGGACAATAGCCTTTAACTCCGATCTGGGGGGTTTTGGGCGGGTTTCACCTTCCGGAATTGGACCCACTTTGGAGAATGGGAATTCGCTGCCTTGGCTGATTTTTGCCCTACAATTGTATGTTATTTTTTTCCTGCTGTACCCTGTGATGTCACACGTTTCTGGCGGATTTACACCCTTTCCCGGCCAAACCTGCATATATCTGCTTCCTTTTCTCGACCAACAATTAGCCGGCGCGCCTTGTCGACATGCGAGCGTCCAAAGAACCCTTTCTTATGCTGCACTGGCCCACTTGCCTTGAGAGTGGTTCGGAGCACATCACTATACATCGAAAGTTGCTCCACTGTAAAGTCCAATTTTTGGTGCCCAAATGACCCCAAAACTGCCCACCTCTCGTTTTTTCCGCACAACGGTCAGGGGTACACCATGCACCACTCGTCTAATTGTCCTGCACACATTCGCGCATGGATTGGAGACTTTTAGCGAGTCACGTGCCCCTATAACAACGGTATTCCAAGCCACACTGCACCGGCACCGTGAAAGCCGGCGTTGCCAAATAGCCGCCCACCCCAGAAAAATACGTGCTACAGGTCTTCCCAAGGGTTTGTAAGCACATCTGTGGCCTAGGCCGGGCCCGGCCTATAACGGTATATGCATAACCACACCCATGCACCATAACCGGCTGGGGGACGCTCCACGCAAGTATAATTGAGATCCCCAAACCATGTTATGCGCATGCTAAGTATAATTTGGCGGTTGCGAGCCCGCGCCCACTCCGATAAGGTACGGTTTCAGATAAGTATACGGCTGAAACACCCGATAGATAATATTTCCCAATCAGGCAAATCAGCACCCCATATTTTATGCCATCACACGAATCCCATAGAGTTATTCTTACTCCCCAATGAACAGCATAGCAAAGTGGGTGCACCAAATCGTACTCGGGTTTCACTTTCCAAGTATATGCTGCACCTATTGTTTCGAGCGCCACGAAAAAACGCGTGTTACCATGCAGAAACATGCAATTATCAACTCACTTTTGAAACAAATCACTAACAATGAATGGGCCTCAAGATGCTGGCAAATGCAGCTTTTTGGCAGGTCCATTGTTAGTGTATCAGAGCGGCTCGCTTAAATTGCCTTATGGCATGCCTCTGTTTTGTTGTAAATGGCTACCTGACTCAGCATTTATGGATTGAGGTCTAATCGCCGCTATTGACCGCTTTATGTAGCTTTGACAGGAGGGAATGTGAGACAATATAAGCGAGGGGTATTGTTTCCTAGCAATACATCACAAAAGGGAATTGCAGGAAGTGTAGGGACTGGAAATACCAGGTGTAGGGACTGGAAATACCAGGTGTGGGGAGTGTAAGGACCGTTGGTGTACGGATGTTTTTTGCGTATTTTTGTTGGTGTACTGATGTTTAATACTATCAGCGTACCTAACCAACGCACATAAGTGTGGTGTACGGATCTCGCTCTACCTCCTCCTTTCTCTCCATGAAACAAGTCACCATGGACTCCGAGTGTACAGAGTACCTTGACCACCTCACGGGTCTAGCTGCAGGAACCAGTCCCCCTGACCCAACTCTAACCGAATTTTTCACCCAAGGCCTTTTCTACCATAACCCCGATCTCTTTGCCACCCTCGGCAATTCCTGTGATTCTTGCAACCCCGCCATCAAAAACATCCTCCTGCTTCTCTTCCGCGTGTGCCCTTCATCCCCTAAAGAGTACACCGACTTGCTAGAGAAGATCCTTAAGCATTTGCCGCTCCCCCTAATTTTGTTTCACGTTTCGGAAGATGTGATGTTCGAAAATATTGGCCTAACTTTCTTGGAGGTGATGATTTTCAAGGCCAAAAATGAGGACCCGCAGGAGGTGGTTGCTTTTGTGCAGGGGAAGAAGCTTGTGGGACGATTGGTGGAGATGATGTTTGAAGAGAATAGTCTGGCTGAGATCATCTCTAAAATTATAGCTTTTTTGGGGGCGTACTACGAGAGGTGCTGTGTGCAGGACGCCCCCGTTTTCTGGCAGCAATGGGTTGCACAGCCATCTTTTTCTCCGGTCAAATTGGTATCAAATGCGTCTATATGGACGTATTTGGATGTTTTGCGGATCATGCTAACGTGCAAAGTGGACCTGGCCTGCATGGAACGGGCGCTTGAGTTTGAGTTGGTGGATATACTTCCCGATTCGGAAAGCCCCGAGCTTTATATGCCAACCATAGGGTTTTTCTTAATATCTTTCGTTCAAGAGTATGAACTTGGTGGAAATTCCTGCAGATTTTTGGACCTGGTTTTGACCAAGTATGCAGAGCTTTTGGAGACCCACAAAGACCTGATTTTGTTGGTGGACAATTATCATCAGTTGATTGGAACCATGCTCCGGGGAAACAACCTGCAAAAAGACCACATTCTTAAGTTTCTCCGGCTCTACCTGCCGCAAACACAATTTTTGGGCTTCTCGGGGCCCTATTCGACTACTTTATTCTGTATGCTCGAATTGGCGGTGTTTGAAGACCCCAACAGTGTTTTTAGGGCTCATTTCGCCGATTGGAGCATCGAGAGCGTACCCGAACCGAAATTCCATGCTATGTTGCATCTTATTACGGATGAACGATTTTTCCGGCTTCTTATTGAATCAGGCAATTTTTCCTGGCTGAAAATCGACCTTCTCCCGAGAAATCTATGGCTCCATACCGTTTGGAAGTTGTTACAACACCCCTATAGTATGCAGTACGCGCTAAAACTGCCTGGTTTTTTCCCAAAACTAATTGGAGGTGAAAAAGTTGCTGGTGAGGAGATTATGGCTTTGAAAAGAGCTATTTTTCGCTGCTTGGACCGGGCATGTATTGACTTAGGCGAGTACAAGGAGGTGGTACTGCAGATGGCCAAGTAAGAAAGACGTCTTCTGTATTTATGGTGTTCAGAACGTCAAATGGTTTAATAAAAGACCGGTTGGCTTGGCCCAAAGCCATGACCCGCGACTTCTATACCTAGCGGTACAGTTTATTCATATTGGCTTCAATTGAGAGAGCAAATATATTGCGAGGATGTCGGGAATTCCAGCTTTTCAAGCCCCCAGTTCCCCAAAAAGAAAATTCAAAAAAAGGAGGCTTTGCGTTAGCCCGTTTTGGCCTGTGGTAGCGTGGTGCACGGGCGTTTAGAACCAAATCCGATTTTCGAGATTTGCACCCAGTCCTTTGTTAGCGTACTGAGATTTGAAGCATCGCCGTCGGCTAACGTTTGCATGGTACACTTGGTTCATGTTTCTGCAGAATTGCTTTTCACCCAGTGTATATAACAACGGGGTTTTCCTGCAGGGAGTTCCCGGACTATTCCTTCTATTCCCTCTTGGCATTTCCACACCCTAACTTTGTGGTCGGAGAATGAAGCAGTCGGGTGGAAATTGAAAATAAAAAAAGGCCAGCTTTTTCATGGACAATTACCTTTGTCCCATTCATACTTCAACGAAGCGTATGCATGGCTGGGATCCAAGAAGCTATATTTCGTTTATAATGGCACAGCTCCGAGAGCCAAAGTGAACGAAGTATTCGCAGCGTAACAAGTCTTTTTCTGGATCAAATTGAACTGGCGTCCGGTATAGAGGTATGACTCGTTGTTTCGTTTATTTCCTTCCAGGTAACACATGCCATGATAAACTTTAGGACCAAAGGAATCATTCAATATCCAAATCCGTGGGCTGCAGCTCCTGTCAAAGTCTCGAACACCCCTGGACAATAATTGACAATGTCATCATTCTACCAATTGTCAATATCATCATTATACCAATGACAGTGTCAGTGTTGTGTTCTTTGATGCTCTTATGTTAGCCCATTCTCCCTTTCTGTTACGGAGTTCTTAGATGCACTCCTTTCGAAAGGCCTTGCGGCATATGTAACAAGTCAAGAGTCTTATCAGTCAGTTAGTCGATATTCCTTACGTCCTAAAGTTTATCATGGTATGTATTGAACCTAGAATAGCCGAGGAACTCCCTAATTGATCCAAGGGAGGAAAAGCTCACTGTTATATACCCTGGTAGTATGCATCCCTGCATATACAGGAAACACGAGCACGTGATATGCATGTGCTACCCGTCCGGATACTTTGCATCTCAGTATCCTTATAAAATCATTTCCTAACATATCCTATTAGGAAAAATCCTACGAGCACTAGAATTGAGTATTCAGTGTTGGTGGATTCTACTAACGAGGCTCAGCTTAGGCTCAGCCTCAAACCATACCACTCATGATTATGAGATGGTGTGAGGGTTAGTATTCCAGGAGACTTGAATAGTGGAAAGTGTCTTTTACATTTCATAGAACAACGTGAGCTTCTCTCAGAGTGCTCTCCAAGGATCCCCCATTTGCTGAAAGAGGAAGCGAATTTAGTCCCAACAAACTCCGTCACCAAAGCCAGATAGTACTGGCGCCTGACTTTCCGTTTCTGGCGCTTAAGCTCGATGTGTTCATGGAGGGCGTCATTTCGGCGAACACATTTTTCGTGGCATCACTAGCGAGTTTTGAATGCTTCATAAAGTACTATAAGTGCAACCGTGTGATCAAGTGAACATACTGTCTATACTAACACCATACTAACTAGACTACAGTGCGTTACACTATACTGGCCAGACCATAGTACAAGTTAGCATAGACTATACACTAGACTAGGCTTCATGCACGTGGACGCACGTGATATGCCGGTACCAGGGAAAATTCGTGATAACGACTTCTTCGGGTCAACGTGGAACATTGCGATGTTTCAAATCCTGTGGCCGGCTGTTTCAAGAAATCCTTCAAGGGTTACCCGAAGCAGCAAGGAGGCATATAAAACTAGCAGGGTCGCCTGATTAGATGAATCCTCAGGCATCCCTCTAAGTCATATTAGAGTATTCGAATATACAACTGATATGACTCTGTTTTATAAATGCCAAAGTCCTGCACAAGTTCTAACATATCCTGGTGTTAGTTAACCAATCAGAAGATTGTCTATGAGGAGGATACCAAGATGTCGTCTACTCCAGACCCCAGAAACAGCCACACCCCAGAGACAGCCACGTCACCAGAAACAGCCACACTCCAGAAACAGCTACACCACCAGAAACAGCTACACCACCAGAAACAGCTACACCACCAGAAACAGCTACACCACCAGAAACAGCTCTCGTGTATCTCCTCAAGTATTTATATCTTGATGAGATTATGAACTCTATGTCACATCTTGATGAAACCATGAACTCTATGTTCAACAACAAGTACGTCACTCTAGACTGTACTTCATGGTTTGAAAGGACCTCCTGAAGAACCCGAGATTAGTGTACGTGAGGAGTAAACTACATTACACTGTGCTGAGTATATTACACTAGTCTACTGTACTCATAGTTACTGTACTCATAGTTACACTGACTAAATATAGTCTAGTCTATACTGGACATTTGAAGAACCCAGAATTGCTGTTAAAAGAACAGAATTGCTGTTAAAAGAACAGAATTGCTCTTAAAAGAACAGAATTGCTGTTAAAAAGACAGCATCGCAGATAAAAGGACAGAATCGCAGCTAAAACGGTACACGGAATTAAATAATCAAAATGGCACGTCCTGGATACAGCTCACTGCTGCTGTTGTTGATTCTTCTGTGCCCGTCTTCGGGTGACTCTCGAAATGTGGATCAAGCTGGCAGCAAGCAAGATATTGGTCAACACCACCCAGGCTCCCAAAACCCCATAGTTCCGTCCCAAAGTCCCCTTCCACGTATTAAAAAAAATCACCTTCAATGCCTCATACACATTGAACATTGGCATGGCGTATCCATAGCGATAAAAGCCCGGTGAAAGCACAAACGGCGCAAAGGTGGGGGAGATATTGGCCACCACATTGAAAATGATCCACGGAGCCAAAAGAATCTTTTTATCATAGAAAGTGATGAGTGTTCCTGCACACTCGTTGAGCCCTCCACTGGCACTGATAAATAGGTACATGGTCGCCCAGAGAACCATGAAGCCAGCTTTTCCAAATGCCACACCCGTGGGGACTTGGAAGGCCACGGTCATGAGCCCGTACACGAGCGCTAGCATGAGATGATTGATTTGCGAAAAAAGAATCCGGTAGTAGACGAAATGCCGGAACCGGAGTTTCTGACGCACGGTATTGTGGAGATCTGCAGAGAAGTTGAACTGGTGGAACGAGAAGATTTGCGCGTACACGAGTCCCAATTCCGACGGCCCTAGCACCACCGGCAGCCGTGCAGGACGGTAATCCTCGAGTTGGAGAGCTGGAACGTACGAAAGAACTGACCCTTGGGTGCTGTTGGCGCTGTATATAGCCTGCACCTGCAGCGCATTAAGAGCCCTTTGCACTATGTGCGCGAATGCTCGGGGCGCATAAGTCGACGTCCATGCCAACTGGAGCAGCCGGATATTCTTGGACACGTACTGTGATAAGGCTGAAAAGTGCCGCCCGGACTCGTATACTACCGTAATTATGCCTTGCAGTTGGTTGGCTGCAGGAGAAAGCACGCTGCCATTGGCTATCATCTCGTATACTGCTAGTGACGCATTGGCCTGCACGTGCATGCCGGCCCAATACTTCTGGTGGTGGACTTCTTGACGGATATGTTCGGCTACCGTTTGGTTATTCTTTAAAGCTGCCTCACGGACCTCTTCAGCATTCTTAATTTCGAATTTTCCGTATCTCAGATACTCCTTTAAGAGGTCCTGGAATTGGGGGCCAATCACCGGTTGCATGGTGGTCGAGTTTGCAAGCTGGAATTCACTGTCCTCGATAGCCACAAGCATGGCCATGTTCCCAACACGTCTTTCCCGGTGGTATAAGGCTCCCCAGTACACCGAAAGCAAGCCCATCCACATGCAGAATATAATGAGGTACACTTTGGCGAATTGGAGCGGGAGTTTCTTCCAGTCTTCCCTGGTCATGTGTGGTTTGGGCGGTTTGGACGACTTGGGCGATTGAAGTTCCTGCTGGAGCTTTTCACTGGACGAGTCCATAGACTTTAGGCTCCGAAGCTGACCTGCGTCCAGAGATGGTTTTTCTATGCTTTGAGATGCATTATGCGGGACATCTGGCAACGCATCTTCAGAGCCCGAGAGCTCACGCGCCAAGTCGGCCTCGAGGAGAGACAGGTTAGGCGTGTTCAAACTGTGGTTGGGCAGAATAGACTCCATCAGCGGCGCCTTCATTGTGTGGGAGGGGTATTGTTTCTCCGCACGTGCGTCCAAAGACAAAGAAAATATAATCTTAGACGTGCATATAGCATAGCCGCGCGCAGACCAATACACAGTCGGCCAACCTTATCCTACCATACCACATCATGAGTCAAGCCAGCTCGCTCCGGTCGTCTTTAGACCTGAACGACAATGAGGGATCTGTTCCAGTGCAAATCACGGATCAGAATGCCCCTAAAACCACCCTTCTCCGGCGTTTTTCCACCGCTACTCAATCGTTCTTCCTGACCAACTCCAAAGCGGCTCCCCAAAATCAAACCGAAGCCTTTGATCATGATATTATCGGCTCCTACCACCTCCTGCAGTCGCTTGGTGCTGTTCTGGACGAAGAACTGTCCGGTTCCGACCTCAAACTGGACGAACTGGCCATCCAAGCGTTTGCCCCGCAAGAACTCCAACCGTTTTCGAAGTACCAGCAGTTCACGCCCAGCGAGGTAATGGAAGGAGCGGTTTCCGACGAAAAAGACGGCCAAATTCCGCCTCCAGAGCCGTTAAGAAGACGCCAGTCCACCGTGGTGTCGGCCATTCAAAACCTCTCGCAGAAATTCGGCTTCTGGGACAAGGAATTCCTCTCCCACCGGAACAAAATCTTCATCACGTTGTTCCAGAACTATTTGTACATTCTTGTGGGGTTCACCATCGCCCTCTGCATCTATTGGGGTGTATATTATGACCGGCCTTCCCGCTATAAGAACATCAAGTTTGCCGTAGTGTTGGGAGAAAGCGTGGATTCGGGGTTACAACGGATAGTGGCGGGGTTCTTCGAGAGTGCTTCTGTGCAGGCCTACGGCAATTTTGACATGTTCAACTATACGCGGATCTCCGAGCTTGCGGAAAAACACAACATTTCGATTTCCGACGAGGTAGTTCGCCAGGTCCACCATCAACATTATAGAGCAGCGTTTTATGTGCATGAAAATGCTAGTTTTGTGTTGGAGACAGGGCTCACAACCGCAGATGCGAGTTTCTCCCCCTCCACGGATTTGCTCTCAGTTTACTACGAAACCGGAAGCGATTATAACGCCGTGACCAACTATATCAGCAGCATCGTGCAGCAGATTTGCGTCGGTTTTTTTGACGCCATTTCCAGGACCCCGTGGACCCAAGGAATCTTGGCCAATCTCAACGACACCCAGGTGCAGGAACTCTTGGTTCTTAGCCCCAATGTGCTCACGGAATTGCCCAATTTCAGGGTCATCGATGGGATCCCCGTGGACCAGCAGGTCGTGCAGGCACCACTCCAGATTGGCTTGATTTACCTTTGCATTTTCACGTTTTTCCAGTTCATGTTTACTATGCCCATCCAAATGTGCGTTGTGGCCAAGCTTAAGGGCTGGAGATTTGTGGTTTTCCGGATTTTGACTGCCCAATCTTCGTATTTTGTGCTTAGTTTATCGTACGTGGCGTTGAATTCCGCTTTTGGCATTCCCACCAATAAAGCATTCGGAGATCTGGGCTTCTTGGTGGTGTGGAGTATTGCATTTCTTACGATGTCGTCTGTGGGGTCGATAATTGAGATCTTGGTGTTGGTGTGTGTGGTGCTTAAGCCAGCCATGATTGGGCTTGTTCTCTTGATGGTGGCGGTACTGAATTTGGCGCCCACGATTAACCCGATTTACTTGTGCCCGACGTTTTATCGGTATGGCTATGCAATGCCTGTATACAACCTGTACCACTTGCTTCAGGTTGCGCTCTTTAACTCGTGGAAAGGCCATTTTGGACGGTATATAGGCGTGCTCATTGCATGGAGCTGCGTCACCAACTGCATGATGCCTTTTGCCATGAAATGGGTTGCCCGGAAGATGGAGCAGAAACGGGTGGCTGCTGCTGCTACTGCTGCTGTCGAAAAGACTACTTCGTACGATGGCCCGGGCCTGCAGACAAAATCGCTGTATGCAAACAACCAAGAACCCGTCACCACCTCTGCTTATACTGAAGCTGTTACCAAGGGAACAGAGGATCTCCATCGGGAGCGCCGCAAAGCTGGTTTCGAAGATGAAAACATCTAAATCTTAGAAGAAAGGGCCATTATTGTTATATGCAGGCCCGTACTAGACTTATACTAATAATAATCTCTCCGACTGGAGACTTAATTGAATATGAAAAACTGAATATATAGCTATTGAGATATACAGTTATAGTATAGTAATGGCAGGAGAATGTAGCCCGTATATTGACTTTGTTCCTGTATATAGGTACAGATGAAGACTACATGCCTGGTATTGGACCTATATGTGAATATAAGCACACTTTACTAAACCACGACTGTAAGGTACTTTAAGATCTGTGGTATCAATTATTTGTGTTGGAATGGTAGGAGTTGGGAGATCCGGGGGTACGAGATCCGAGGCCATGCACACCCGTACACCAGGAGAGTTCATCTAATACAAAAAAAAAGACCCAATGCAAACACACTATTCTGGCCCAGAATTTCGTCAAATTTGGTTTGCAATGTTGCTGGAATTCCGGAGAATACGCTACTGGTTTTTTGAGTAAATATTTAGGGAAGACTTGGTTCTTAGAGTTGCGTAGAAGGGAATTCCGGGGCTAGTCAATTCCGAGGGCCAGTCAATTCCGGTGGCCAGTCAATTCCGAGGGTTAGTCAATTCCGAGGGTTAGTCAATTCCTGGGTGTACGGGTTTATCTTAGGGGACGAACACCAGACGTATTCAACAATCTATCAGTGGTACAGTAAGATGATGTTTAGACTATAAAAAGTGGTACAGTTATTCCCACTGGGTAAACCAAAGAACACTGAATTCACAATATACTCGTCACTGACTACACAGAGTTCTATACACATGACTTTCCAATAACTGACTGGCCACTCTAGACTACACTAACTTCAATACCGATCAGGCAGTGTACACTCCTGCTCAGCTTTCTTTAGGGAATCTCCTCTATACAGTGTTTCTCAAAAGTATCCAAAGCAGCGCGACAAAATGTTTCAAGCCACACTAGCAAAATTATACAAACCAACAACTCAAAACGGTTCGTACTCCTTCATATAGTCAAACCAAAAGGTGTACTCCTTCATATAGTCAAACCAAAAGGCTTAATGTACCAACTTTCAGTAGTTTTCAATATTCAGAAATTTCAATCTGGAGGTTGGCCTCAGATCCGATGTACTGCATTTGGGAGTCTTGCAGAACCAATCAAGGGTCAAAACGGACGGAACAAAACTGGTTTCTATGATCTCTTTTATCCAACAACTTGTGAGGGGTTACGAAACTTTCGGAATTAGTGTTTGTTGAATTTTGTTAGGGTACTTTGAAACGTTAAGTCACGGTGGTTTGAATATTTTTGAAAACTCTGATACAACAGTATCTTCATTATATACCACCCGTCCACGCGTCCACCCGTCCACCAATATTTAGTCAATTACTAGTCAGGACTAATAATAGTACTACTGTACTTTACACGACTATAACTAATGTGCTAACGAATGTACTTTATACTATAGGTAGTAAGAGGTAGTATTTTATTGTATTTATTGTATTTATTGTATTTATTGTATTTATTGTATTTATTGTATTTATTGTATTTATTGTATTTATTGTATTTATTGTATTTATTGTATTTATTGTATTTATTGTATTTATTGTATTTATTGTATTTATTGTATTTATTGTATTTATTGTATTTATTGTATTTATTGTATTTATTGTATTTATTGTATTNGTGTAGTATTGGTAGGAGAGCAGAGTACTATAAGGTATTTAGACCCACCATGGGTACCACACTACCCATAGAGGTATTGTTCGAGCCTATGCCAATGACTTGTCCAATGCGTCATAGCCCGTGACTTGGACCCATTCTTCCACCTTACCTCGTGACATGGCTCCACTTCTCTGGTACTCACCGGTTAACTATAAGTACTAATTCTCAGTTCTTGGGAGTCCATCAATGAACATAACCCCAGTACTAGATGTATTCAAGAATAGAATATAGACTAGAATATAGACTAGAATATAGACTAGAATATAGACTAGAATATAGACTAGAATATAGACTAGAAATCCTACAGTGCATCAGACCAGTAGACCAGTAGTGTATCACACAATATACAAGATAGTATATAGACATGAGACTACCCATATCAATCATTTACTACCAGAGGTAAGCACCGAATATTGACTTGTTTACCAGTAGTTGGGCTTGAAGCCGGGACTTTACTCCCTCAGTATGTCCGGCCTGCATACAAGTAATGCTTCACATCTTGGTGAAACCAAACGCCCTGCCTAAAATACTGTGAATATGTATAGCCTTGGACTTCTTCTAACTCGCTATAATTACACACTATTCTGTGCACCAATATTCACCCATGAGACGCCATTCAATTTCTCACACCACACCAATTGCCATATTTTATTATTCACGCCAGTTGCACTATTCTATCATTCACATTAAATTACTATCTCACACTACTTCATTATTCACATCAATTAACTATCTCACACTATTCTATTATTCTCGGTGGCCATGTGTATACAATATAGAATATAGAATATAGACTACAGAGTAGACTGAGAAGTGTAAATATTCAGTAGTGAAATTATAGCAGTACAAACCTTTTAGTTGTGAGATTATAGCAGTACAAATCTTTTAGTAGTGAAATTATAGCAGTACAAACCTTATAGTAGTGAAATTATAACAGTACAAACCTTATAGTAGTGTAGACTGTTAGATCCATTCTTGACAGGGCTCTGCCATTAAGCTTCTACTCCCAAAATCATAAGCAGCTCCGTCTTCTACAGATACCAACGAGCAGTGGGGATGTACAAATATAGAGACCAAATTAGGCATAGGTAAAGAGTAGAGTAGAGAGTAGAGTAGTATACAGTAGTCGAGTACATCATACTAGCAGTAGTAGAGTACATTATACTAGCAGTAGTAGAGTACATTATACTAGTATAGTAGTATAGAGAGTAGAGTAGTATACAGTATACAGTAGTGTAAAGAAGATAACGCCAGATCCGCAACGACGGTTGCGGTACCAGGAGGACCTGTGATTAACCAGGGAGTAATATCCAATGGGTGACTCATACTATAAGACATTGACCTCATAGCTCGTCAAGATATGTAAACACTCTAGGGGAAGTGTTTACTCTAGGGAAGTGCTTACTCTAGGGAAGTGTTTCAGGAGTAGGAGACGGAGAGTTGTCAGTGCTCATTGAAGTATTATCAATACGAGATCTTTTGGTGGTCTGGATACAGTCAGTAGAGCAGAGGAGATTATATAAAGTATAGAAGTATACAGAATATAGAAATACTACTACTACTACTACTACTACTACTACTACTATGTTAGATTCTTGTTGAACGTATTGTACTAAGTTATCTATTTATCCGTTGATGGTTCCTCACCAAGAGAAACCAGTGCGATTTATATAGCTTTTGAAGAGAAACGTGGCAGTGAAAACTCTTCACCAAGAACAATGGTGATGATTGTTCTTGGCATCTTCGAAAAAGGGCCATCATTGTCGCCCTAAATAGGATCGGGCAGAGAGACTTTCTAATCCCTCCATAGGTAGGTTACCACCCATGCGGATCTGACATACTACTACCAGTACTCATAATACTAACTCTACTCATAATACTCATAATACTACTCATAATACTCATAATACTACTCATAATACTCATAATACTACTCATAATACTAATACTAACTCCACTCATAATACTAATACTAACTCCACTCATAATCCTAGTACTCAAAATAAATACTAATATTACTACTACTCATAATACTAACTCTACTCATTATACTACTTCTCGTAATACTACTCATAATACTACTCATAATACTCATAATACTACTCATAATACTCATAATACTACTCATAATACTCATAATACTACACTAATTCTACCAAGTCTGTGAATATAGTCTCTTGGATCAGGTGGGTCTAATTGAATAATCAGTCAACAGCTGCGATATGCAAACCTCTGGCAGCGACACCTGTACAGATCAAGATTCCTTGTTTGGCATTACAGAACTCAAAGAAGGTGTTTATTCTCGTGGCCTGCTTTTGTTTCCCATGTAAGTCTAACACTGGCAAATAGTAGTTCAACAATTCACCAAAGTACTTGACACAGATACAGGACGAGAGGAAGACAATGATCTTTTTACCACCACCACTACTACCACTACTAACTCTACTACTAATATATACTACTACTACTAATATATACTATTAATTCTAATACTACTACTACTACTACTACTACTACTACTACTACTACTACTACTACTACCAGTACTAATTCCACTACAAATATATACTACTACTACTAATATATACTACTAATTCTAATACCAATAATAATACTAATACTCATGATTCTACCAGTACCCATAATTCTACTAATTATAATATGTTAGATTCTTGTTACGTCTGGTACTGGGGGTTATGTCATTCGTTGATGGACTCCCAAGGAGTGAGAATTAGTACTTATATAGTTAGCCTGTGAGTACCAGAGAAGAGGAGCATAGTGGTTAAACGCCATGTCACGAGGTAAGACGAAAGGATGAGTCCGAGTCACGGGGTATGACGCCTTGCACGAGTCATTGGCTTTTGTAGGCTCTAACAATACCTCTATGGGTAGTGTATTACCCGTGGTGGGTCTAACATAATACTACTACTACTAATTCTACTACTAATTCTAATACTAGTTCTACTAATTCTAATACTAGTTCTACTAATTCTAATACTAATTCTACTACTAATTCTAATACTAGTTCTACTAATTCTAATACTAGTTCTACTAATTCTAATACTAGTTCTACTAATTCTAATACTAGTTCTACTAATTCTAATACTAGTTCTACTAATTCTAATACTAGTTCTACTAATTCTAATACTAGTTCTACTAATTCTAATACTAGTTCTACTAATTCTAATACTAGTTCTACTAATTCTAATACTAGTTCTACTAATTCTAATACTAGTTCTACTAATTCTAATACTAGTTCTACTAATTCTAATACTAGTTCTACTAATTCTAATACTAGTTCTACTAATTCTAATACTAGTTCTACTAATTCTAATACTAGTTCTACTAATTCTAATACTAGTTCTACTAATTCTAATACTAGTTCTACTAATTCTAATACTAGTTCTACTAATTCTAATACTAGTTCTACTAATTCTAATACTAGTTCTACTAATTCTAATACTAGTTCTACTAATTCTAATACTAGTTCTACTAATTCTAATACTAGTTCTACTAATTCTAATACTAGTTCTACTAATTCTAATACTAGTTCTACTAATTCTAATACTAGTTCTACTAATTCTAATACTAGTTCTACTAATTCTAATACTAGTTCTACTAATTCTAATACTAGTTCTACTAATTCTAATACTAATTCTAATAGTAATTCTACTACTAATATATACTACAACTACCTAACTACTGACTACTGACTATTGGAGGCATCTTGGTACCCCTCCGGGCAGTTGATATTCAATTATCGATACTAACAATAAATGGCGGCGAAGTCCCCTTTATATATTTGGAGATTCTTCCTTCATCACTCAATCAATTGGTGCTACAATTGGGTGCTGTAAAAACTGATTGCTTTGCTACCCCGTAAGCCGTGGGTATCAGAGTGCGCTCTTTTGATTGCTTTTTTCAACAGAGTGGTAGAGTAGATTATGTAGTAGAAGAGTAGATTATGTAGTAGAAGAGTAGATTATACTAGTAGAGTAGAGTATAGTAGTATAGAGTAGAGTAGTATACAGTATAGAGTATAGAGTATAGAGTAGAGTAGTATAGAGTATAGCGTATAGAGTATAGAGTAGAGAGTAGAGAGTAGAGAGTAGAGAGTAGAGAGTAGAGTAGTATAGAGTAGAGTAGATTATGTAGTCGAGTGTTAGACCCACCATGGGTAAACACACTACCCATAGAGGTATTTTCGAGCCTACGAATGCCAATGTCTCGTCCAAGGCATCATACCCCGCGACTTGGACCCATTCTTCCACCTTACCTCGTGACATGGCGTTTAACCATCAAGCTCCACTTCTCTGGTACTCACAGCTTAGCTATGTAAGTACTCGGATTCCCACCTATTGGAGATCCATCGGCGAATGAACATAACCCCCAGTACTAGACTATAGAATAGAATAGACTATAGACTAGACTATAGAATAGAAAAGACTATAGAATAGAATAGACTATAGACTAGACCATAGAGTAGACTGAGAAGTGTGAATATTCAGTAGTGAGAGTTTATAGCAGTACAAACCCTATAGTAGTGTAGACTGTTAGATCCGTTGTCGATAGGGCTCTGCCATTAAGCTTCCACTCCCAAAGTCATAAGCAGTTCCGTCNCGATAGGGCTCTGCCATTAAGCTTCCACTCCCAAAGTCATAAGCAGTTCCGTCTTCTAAATATATCAACTAACAGTGTAGATGTACCAATATACAGACCAAATTAGGCATAGGTAAAGAGTAGAGTAGCGTAGTATGCAGTTATAAAGAGAGTAGAGTAGAGTAGAGAGTAGAGAGAAGATTATGTAGTAGAGTAGATTATACTAGTACAGTATAGCAGTAG